>JAPXFQ010000109.1:0-271520 GCA_028564705.1 Apricaphanius iberus
CCTGTAGAATAAAAAATTGGTTAAACAACCTGTAAAAAAACAGAAAACTGATTAATAAATGTTCAGTCTTTATTATTATATTTTTTAGTCTTTATTCTTGTTTATTCCTCCGTCACCAAGCGGCTGCAAGTGGTGAGACGATTCAGTAGTGTGGGCTCTTTATTTCTTCCAATTTTTTTTTCAGATCGCCCTCAATGAAATGCCAGCTACTTCATTAACTGAACATTTCCCCCAATAAAACACAAATACACAGACAGGCCCCGCCTCCTGGCTTCCTTCACCGATTGTGAAGTGGTCAAAACCTGCTGTGTAATGTGTTAGATGTTTGCGATCTTTCTCTTCTGTATACTCCCTCTTCGAGAAAAGCAAGCCCAAATTGCTTATCTCGCCCAATTTTGGCACATAAAGATCACACTGAATGATCACAGCAACCGGAACCAATCTTCTGGGTGGGCCAAGCCCTGCCTCCTGGCTTCGGCAGTCGATACTGCCTAGTCAGAACCGACACCACCCACTGCAGAGAGATTCCTCCAGGTCAGCAGAGAGCTGCTGCAGATGAGGGACAGGAGGGGGGGTCAGGGGCCGGAGCACACTGGGACCAGTGAAACCAAATAGAACCTTTCCCACGCAGCTGGACAGCGTGAGTCGTACGAGCAGCAACCTGGAACGGGCCAGACCAGCGGGGCTCCTGCCACTTTCTCTTATACACCTTCAGCCAAACGCGTCCAGCCTCGGAAGCAGACGCCGCAGGTCCCTGCACGTCACGGGGAGCCGGAAGGAAGGAGGAGACCAGGCCCTTCAGCTGCTGATGATCACCTCGAGGATCTGGATCAGGATGGGGCGAAACCTGTGGTTCTCTGCCAGCCCAAGGACCAGGGAAGATCCTGCCTGTAAACATCTCATAAGGAGTAAGACCTTTCGTCCTACAGACAGATGATCTGATGGCCATCAGAGCAATAGGGAGAGCATCTAGCCAATTAAGCCCCGACTGAGCTGAAATCTTTGCCAGCTTCAACTTTAAAGTAGAATTAGAACGCTCGACAACACCTTGCGATTGCGGATGATAAACAGTGCCGAACTTGTGGGTTATTCCCATCTGTTCCTCAACCTGCCGGAGATGTTTATTTTTAAAATGCGTGCCATTGTCAGACCTGACCTTAGTCGGAAAGCCATGGCACGGAATCCAGTGGTTAATCAAAGATTTCACCACCGTTTGAGAAGTCTCCCGTCTCGCAGGAAAAGCAGAAAGCCAAGAGGTCAATGAATCAATAATCACTAACAGGTATCGGAAACCCCTAACAGGTGTCCCTATATCTGTATAATCGATCACGATCTCCTCGCCAGGCCTGCACAAGTCCTGGAAGGCTCCAATTTCTGGCTTGATAGTAGGCTTAGGATTAAATTGACCACACACCACACATTCACTCAAAAAACTCTTAATCATATGTGGCAGGAAAGGATGCCACCAAAAACAAAGATTACGTTTCATCTGAGTGTATGACACATGTGCCACACCATGAGCCTCCTGAAAAAGGGTGTGTTTTAACGCGGCAGGTAAAACCAAACGGCCATCAGGCCCACGCCAAAAACCATCAGCAAAAACAGCACCTCTATCCTTCCACATAGTCATCTCCTGTGGCGCAGCAGCCTGCTGCGCCAACTGCAATTCCTCAGTAAAACTGTCTGACAGTTCCTGCGCTGACGTGACAATCAGCTGTGTGTGGACACGTGACAGGTAACCCGCTGCCTCTTTTGCAGCCAAATCTGCCGCAGCATTTCCACGCGCATCAACAGTGTCAGCCTTGCTGTGACCCTTACACTTAAGAACAGCAAGGTTAGCTGGCAACATGACAACATCCAAAAGTTCCATAATGTCTGCATGATGCTGTATAGGCTTACCCGTAGTGGTAACAAAACCTGCTCTCTTCCACTGCGGTAATTCATAATGAATGACAGAAAACCCATAATTCGAATCAGTGTAAATCGTCACATCTTTATCTCTGCCCCACTTGCATGCTTCAATAAGAGCCCTTATTTCAGCACGCTGTGCGCTCTGCTTGCCATCAAGCTTCCCTGAAACAACAGTCTGAAATGAATCCCCATTTTGCTCTACTATTGCAAAACCTGATCTCAACTGCCCCTGCAAATCCCTAAAACAGCAACCATCTGTATAAAGCACAACACCTGAAGGCAAAGGGTCAGATCGCAAATCAGGACATATTTTTTGAGCAACCGAATTCAGTCTGACACAGTCATGCTGCTCCCCAGAGATGGTCATTTGGTCAGCCATGTTTATTCCTTCATGCGTAAAAACAATGTTCGGTGCTTCCAAAACTCTGCTAATTCGCTGTTGACGCAAAGTTGAAAGAGTAAACATCTCAGAATTAACCACTGCCATGACCCCATGAGATGTCAAAATATGAAGTGGATAACCCCTGACAATGTGTGATGTTTTTTCCACTAGATGAGCAATACCGGCTGCGTGTCTCGTGCAAGGCGGCTGTCTCATTTCAATAGCTTGCAGCTTTATGCTAAGATACATAAGAATCTGTCTCTGACCACACTTTTTCTGAAATAAAATGCCATTAACAATGCCATCTGTCTCTGATGTGTCGAGAAAAAATGGACATGTATAGTCAGGAGTGGCCAAATCAGCTGCTTGTGCCAGAGCCTGTTTCAACCTAATAAATGCCTCCTCAGCTGGTATATCCCATGCTAATTTAGCATGTAGATTCTTCATACCATGAGCATTCACAAGCGCTCTGAGTGGTGTGGTTAGGTTCGTGTAATGAGGCACATAATGTCTGGAAAAATTTGTCAGTCCCAGAAATGACAGCATTGATTTAACAGTGAGAGGTTTTGAATGAGCCAAAATAGCATTTTTGTGGGTATCAGTCAGTCCAGCGCCTTGAGCTGTCACCTTCCGCCCCAGGAACTGGACCTCCTGTCTGACCAACTGAAGCTTATCACGGGAGACTTTATAACCCTCTCTCCCCAGATGTCGTAACACAGCTAGAGTAGCTGCTATGCATGATTCAACAGTAGGGGCCGCCAAAATCAAATCGTCCACATACTGGGTCAGAACACAGCCTGGAGGGAGCTGTACAGTGCTTAATGACTGCTTCAAAACCTGATTAAACAAACCTGGACTCAAAGCGAAACCCTGCGGAAGCCTACTATAACGTAGCTTCCTGCCTCTGAATGTAAATGAAAAAACATCCCTGACAGAAGGATGGAGGGGTAAACAGAAAAACGCGTTAGCCAAATCTATGCAGGTAAACCATTTCAAATCAGGTGTAAGAGATGCCAAAGCCGTATACGGATTGGGCGTAGCAATGGGAGGGGTTTTGAGGGCCTCGTTGACAGCACGCAAATCATGTGCCATTCTGTATTTACCAGTACCTTGTTTTTCTACAGGAAGAATAGGGGTGTTATATGGAGAATCCGATGGTTCTAAAACTCCTACTTCAAGTAACCCTGCAATAGTGTCTGCAATACCTTCTTCAGCCTGAGGTTTATGTGGATACTGCGGACGCCAAATTGGATCAGAATGTTTCATCTCAAATGTGATGGGTGTTGTATGCACTAGACCAACATCAGTGGGGCCATCTGACCACAAAGAGTCAGGCACGACCTTTAATGCCTCCACTGCATCAGGATGATCTGTTTTTTCTCTGCCATGATTCCTAGAAAGCTGCAAATGTTCCAAAAAAGTAGTGTCTGAGAGCTGCGTGTCTATTTTGTACATCTGAGAAGAAGGAGAAAAAGAGACCGAAGGTATCTGGGTAGGAACCCAATCCTTTAATGCAACTCCCCTTTTAACCATTCCCCCCAAATCTTTAGCTTGATGTTTTGGATGCAACAATAGCGATATGTGCGGAAGCGCTTCAGCTTCCATCATATACCATTTATGCTGCTCCGAAGTCAGATCAGCAAACAGTGCAACACCCTCCTTCCCCACAAAGCATGGACCCGAAGCCACAGACCAAGTTTGTCCTTCAAGTTCTGTTTCAAATTTTTCCTGATACAAAGTAGGATCTCCCCTCTCATATAGGAGGGTTACATGTAATGGGTCAGGCGGTGGAACAAAAGGCTGGAGTTCAAGCAGCCACGGCTTCCAGCATCTCAGAAATTCAGCCGCAGAAGATTCACTTGCAGACATCGTAGTCAATCTGGCCCAGAAAATATCAGCCACTTGTGAAGTGTCATCCTTCAGCAAAAATTGACCACTCATGGTGTCACAGCAATGTGTATGTCCATTCGGAAAAGTCACCATAAGTCCATCAGGGGTACACAGGATAGTAGCACCCAGTTTGATAAGCAGATCTCTGCCTTACAAGTTGACAGGAGTGGTTTGAGCAATGACAAAAGGATGTGATAGTCTTTGACCTCCCACCGCAACAGGCAATGGTTGAGTGACAGGGAGAATCATCGGAGCCCCAGAGATGCCCATCACAGACACTGTGTTCCCAGAAAAATTGACGTCTGGTAAAACTCTGTCCAGCGTGCTGAAAGTAGCACCCGTGTCCACCAAGAATGGCAATAAATGTCCATATATGTCCATTGTGAGCATTGGATCCCCCTTAGTCCTGCTCACCAAGGTACTCTGCGGGCATTGTCAAAACTGAGGCCCCCCCTGTCCTCCTTGATAGGCGGGAGGAACCATATGCTGATTTGGAGCAAAATGTGAAGGTGGCTGACCGGGAGGAATAGCGCCCCCTCGTGGATGTGGACAGTCCTTCACCCAGTGCTCAATTGAGCCACACCTCCGACAACCGTCAGCACCTGGCTGCCCTCTGCCCATGCCTCTATTATCACCAAACCTGGCCCTTCCACGTGACCGTCCCCGAGAGTGCCATGTCTGATAAGGAGCAGCAAATGGCTGATTCGGTGCGGCTGCAGCATACATTACAGGAAAGGAAGGCAACACTGTAGCTGATCCAACAGTCGGCGCTGCGTTAGCCACCATCTGCTTCACTTTTTTTTGACTGATGAAAGTCACCCAATTTATTCTGAGCCTCCTTTAAGTGGAGCTTCAGCAAAGCAGTCTCCATTTTCTTATTCTCCGCAGCATCCCTTAACGCAGAATCTTGAGCTTCTTGTAAATAATGTGTTATGTGTCTCTCCCATGTAGGCTGATCATAAATATGTGAATCAGGATTACGTTTCATTAGTGTAGCAACAGACTCTGGCATGCCCGCCAAAACTGCTTCTCTAAACCAGTTTCTGTTATTCCCGGCATCTCTGGGATATTCGCCAGTAACGTCAACCCATTTATCTTTACATTTAGCCAGATAGTCTGCGGGAGTTACATCAGTTGACCAAGGAAATTTCAAAATCTTAGAGGCGGGCGGGGTAGGATACTTTCTCCTGACCCACTCAGCAAGTTCAGGCGCGTGAAGCGCAAAAGGGACTTCATCTAGTATTTGCACTAAGTTGCACTGGAGCATCATCTCATTATAGTCTGTTAATGTCAACATTCTGCCCATAATTGCTTTCCAGTCCCCCACCGCTAGTGTTTGGCCTGAAGTCAGCTGATTTAATTTGTTTATCCAACAGTTTCCACCACCAGTCAAAGCGGGGAGTTGCAGAGTGATTGCAGAAATGTCAGCCAGCCTCCATGGTTTGTAAATTACTGAACCATCCGATGCTCCCACTAAAGGAAACATTAAATTAGTGCCCCCATGAGTTCTGGTATTCTGATAAACACCCTCACCCTGGTCAACTCTCAACGTCTGTACGTCGTTAACCTGTCCAACTGTTGCACATTCATCACTTTTAGTGGGGCTGGTACTCCCCCGAAGGTCAGCAGCCTGCCCTCGCACCAAAGATGTTAATCTGTCCTGATCCTTAAGGACCTCATCCATCTGTTGTTGAACTTTATTTAACCTGTATTCGTGCTGCTCTAATTTCTCCATTAATCTACTATTGTATGCCAAAAACAATTTATCAGTCTCCTGTTCTGTTTTTCTATTAACAAAGTTTAACAACTGTCTCTTCTCATCTCCACGAGCCCACCTGGGCGTCATCTTGGCCTGGAACTGCTTCTTACATTTTGTACTGGTCCCACTAACCAAAACAGAATATAGCCTTGTAATGCCTATTAACAATTGGGCACCTAACGTGCGCCACTCGTGTCCCAATGGAGCAGGAAGCAATTTATATTCGGCTGCCATTGAAAGTTTAAAACAAAATCCAAAATGGATTAAAATTGAAGTAGGCAATTTGTAATAACTCTGTAAATTATTTGTTTTAATTGAAAAACTATCAATTAGTAGGCCAGATTTATCCCAATATTAATGCAGTTAATAGTAAAGACAGGCAGTATTTTATTTAACCTATTTATTTTTATTTTTTATAGTGAAGTGGTTTATGTATTATTTTAATCATATAACATTAACCTTAATAATGATTTATGCAAAGCCGAAACGAAGGAAATCTAAATAGGTTTATAACGAACTTTTTATTTTCTCATTAATTTATTTATATACTGAGATATCAGCTGTTTTGTGTAAAACACAAAGAATTTTAATGAAGTCCGGCCGGCGGCAAAACCCGCGACGGACACTTCCACGAATCACACAAAGAAATAGAATTCTCCCAATATAAAAGCAGTCTCATTTATCATTAAAACAAACCGAAAAAATATCTGAAAAACTCGCTTTGTAACACAATCGTAGATCGTTTTTACAAAAACGAAGTCGACCGAATTAGCGGATCAAGTCAAAGACAATAGAACTTCCGGGTCACCACGCGGAACGGAAAAAAAAAAAAACAACCGGGACAAAGACGGCTAATTCTTCACTACAATGTTAAACCGAACAAACTGTACTCATAAGTAAACCAACCAAAGACAAAAACAAAATGCCTCCAGCAGAACCACACTTCGTCTCCAAAAAAACTCTAATAGCTGTTTAACCGTGTCAAACAAATACCGGTCGGAAGCTAGGCTACCAGAGTGTAGCTGTAAGCATGAGCACCCCAGCTCAATCTGAACAAAACGGTGCCGCTTCGTTACAATAAAAAGTTATTTTATATATATATTTTAAAGAGTTTACTACCAGTTATCCATAACAATAGTCGTATATATGTGTTAAACAATGCTTTAGACGTGTTTACGTAAGTGTACAAGGTTGAACGCCTTTATTCCAGGCGAGACTCACACACACTGTATGTTAGCTGCAAGCTACATATGATGGTACTTTAACTTAACCGAAAATGATAGTTCCCATTATTCCTCTACAATGCCAAGCTTCTACGCAATCTGCACAAACAGAAAACGAGGGCATCGACTAGGCGTTTAAAATTCGCAGAGGAATTATGGTTTTAGATTCAGTCAGTTAGTTCCCCTAAATGAGGAGTTTATATGAGGCCGGTGTGCAAAAAGCTACCTAGTAGCTTTCTTCCGTAGCCTCCACTCCGTCCAAGCACACCCACAATCACACCAAAAACAAGTACAGTAATTTTACAATATTTAACAAACACTAACCTCAAACCGGGCCGACCAAGAACTGGACCCTAAAGCCTCACTTCCACCTTTTGCGATGCTCAAAGTCGCGCATTTTGGAAGAAAACGCAGCCTCTCCAAAGTAATCCGTTAGCAGTCAGAGGGCTCCCGGGCCCTGCCTGCCGCTAAATTCGATTCGATTCGATAAATTCGTCCGGCCCAACCAGCGTCCTGGTTGGGCCGGACGGCCACCCTCGAGCCCGATCCGCACTTTGGTCGGCCCTTAACCAAAAAAAAAAAACAACACATCAACATTAAACGGAGAACGGTTAGATCAATCAATACCTATTAATTTGGTGTTAGCGCTGTTCCAGATTGATACAAAACCACCCGGGTGCTGATTTAGCAAGGATCAATCCAGTCGCTCTCCGATTCTCTGTTGAACTCCAAGGAAAAAACACAAAATTACTGCAATGTCACAAACACACGCATCAACCAGTTATACCACACTTTACTCACACTCAATCTCTCCCAGCTCCGAAACAACCTAAGACCGAATTACGGTGCCTGCATTCTCCACCATGTGTTGGCTCCTCGTTCCCATGCGATCGGCACTCGCTTCCGGAGAGTGTAGGGGGCGCCAACATTTACCCCGGCGGGAGTTTTTCAAAAATAAAATCAGAGCTGAGAGACAGAGATGGAAATGATGCACAGACACAGAATTTCTGTTTCACACTCATACACACCTGCAGGCGGAGAACAGTCAGAACTGAGTTGAACTGAACTGAACTGAACTGAACTGTCGTGTACAGGGGTGTACCATTTTTATTAAAGAAGAACAAAAAAACGTAGTCACATGTCTATTCTCCTCCCCCTAGATTTTATTACACCAAACGTTTATTCTCAAGGTTTCCTGAGTTATCGCTGTAAACGTCCGGTCTGTTTATGACTGTCTACTCTCTACTCTGTTTCTTATCTCCGCATCCCACTTTTACAACGTGCAATAACCTTAGCCTAGAGTTTTACGACTTAAAAGCTTTCCCCCATAAACCATACTTGACAAACATTTCTTTACTATCATGCAAGCTAATAAAAACAGACTTTTACTTTCTGAATACTAACTAAAGATTATATAAACATATTCAATACGAGACTGTTATATAAAGTAGCCCTAAAAAAATATCAATCCCGACACCCGGAAGCCGATTTTTATAAATGGAGTGTTTGTTTAATCAGTTTCTCTGCCGTCTTGACGTCCAACTGGGAGGATATATATATGGACACCACAGACCAACGCTGCTGCAAGGTCGCCCCGCCCCTCTCCCCCTTACATTCAGTAGAGCACTGGGGCTGCGATTAGGTACTGCTTTTAGCCTGGTTCACACTGGCCGCAGAAGTGGCGCGGAACGGAGACCGCTTCCATACGACGTCCTTATTAATCCTATGGTGTAGTTCACACCAGACACGGAGCGCCGCGGCCAACCGCCGCCGGCTGGTGCTCTGAAGCAATCGTTTCAGTGTCTAGTCTGTTTTCGGATTAGTAGTAGGCTACGGACTCGAGCTTGGAAAAGGAAATGTGAGTTGCTCTTTTGTTGACTCCCTAACCAGACCAAGCTATCAGGGACCAGTGGATTAAATTAATTAATAATTACATTGTTCCTGGCTGCAACTCTCCCCATAGGGGTCTGTGATAAACATTTTAAGCCAGAATGCTTTGCTAATTATGGACAATATCAGACAAAGATGGTCTCAAAGCTCGGTTTGGAAAGAGGGGCCATTCCAACAATCATTATTACTCTACTGTGTATGACAAACAGCAGCTAATTGCAAATGGGGCTATAGGGAAGGGAGCCAGGGCTATTGGGAATGGTTGGTGCCATGTTGGAAATACTCAGAGGTCGAAAATTGCCGAAAACACAGAGAAAGCTGAAGTAGGAAATATGTATTGAATGCATTGAATTCCGTACAAAGATCTTGGCCAAGTTGGGTTCAGTCATAACTTGAGCCATGTTGTCATTTTGGAATGAGACGCTGAATTTAAACCTGAAAGACTATTGTGATTGGAAAAAAACAAACATTTTAAATAAAGGGATGAGAGAGATTCCTTCAGATTTATGAAGGTTTTAATATTGAGTTGTTTGATCAAACAAGGAGGTTACAGAATTACATTGAACCATGCAAAATCTGACCTGCTTCCCAACAACTGACACAGCCTTTTATAGATTCAGTCAATCGTACTACTATCAGTATCATATCCATAAACATTTCTTCAGGATGAGCACATCAGACTCAGAGGTGTCTGCGGGTGATACAGATGCCCAATCTTACAACGTGTCAGGACGTCCAGTGAAAAAGGGGGTCGTCTCCATGGCAACACAGGATGTGGAATTCAATTTCAGTTAATTTGACCTAATCTAGTGTCATACAGTGTTATACAATCAGACGAAATCACTATGTCATGAAGAAATAGCACACAGTACTGTCAGTATGTAAGAATACACAGAACAGATCATTCTTAATATAAAGTTTACCATAACACTATAACAGAGCATAATTATCCACAGTAGTAATAGATTATGATTCCTTGAATAAATCAGAAAGCAATGTGATTTGGCAAAAGATGTTCATTTATTAAAAAAAGAAAAATTCTCTCTAATTTCAACCTTGAAGATTTTTTTTTAGCTTTATTTGCAGACCAAGTCATACAATTACTGCTTTTTACTGTTTTTGTTATGTTTCTAATGAATAAATTATACCACTCATCTGCCAGATCATGAGTACAGCAGAAATTCTAAGGTTTCCTTTTCCTCTGTGTTATTGATGTCCATGTAACGAAGCACTCCTGGGCTTTACAATGAGGGGCACATTCCCTCCTAACAATAGCTGCCGCTGGTAACAACATGCTACACTGGCAGGATGGAAAAAGAGTTGCTAAGCGACCGTCTGAGTCTGGAGGTGAAGCTGAATTGGTCGCATACATTGTTGCATTCCACCCCCTAATTGTACATGCTGAGGCTAAAATATTTTTCAGTAATACTGCTTCTTTTTGATTATCAGCAGGCAAATGAGTAGACAATGATGTCTTTAAAAAAAACGTCTATAGATTCCTGATATGAAATAAGCGCAAAACTGACCAGAACAACTCCAGTGTAATGAAACATCTTAAATTAAACACATTTTTCTTTGTCTATATACACACACCCCAACCTGACCTACACGTTGGTGGATTCAGTCAGTTGTGTTTAAAAAATGGACATTAGAAAGAATAAGTGTGGTGTGGAAAAGGCTAGAATGAAAATCTCTGGAAATAGACAACTGAATGTGCAAAGATTGGCAAATTATTTAACAAGACAAGCTTGGATGAAAGGTTTAAAAGACGAAGAAACAGGTAAGACAAGGTGTGGAACTTGGCAAGCAAACAACCGTTTTATCTATTTAATAAATTGTTTATGTAATTTAACTAACACTATGATGCTTCGCCACATAACTCAGAAACTGTTTTGTAGCCTCTCCAGAAACAAGAACCAGCCATGAGCCCAAATGTCTTGAGTGGGTGTCGTCCTTCTGTAGATGAAAAGTGCCCTGAGATGCTAGATGATTTAGTACATTATTAAAACTAATCTGAACTGATCCATGCTTTAAGAAACAGAGATATCTGTGCATAGAATTAAAAACATTTTTAGAATGCGATTTAGAGTCAGAAGGAGAGCCAGTACTGATGAGAGGATTGCTCCTGTTAGTATGGAGGGAACATCGTGAGGTGTTGTGAACAAGCAAGCATTAGTTCTAATATAACTTATCAATATCCCAGGACAAAAGTTGGTAATGTTTCTTCATAAAATGTATTTCTAAAGAAATAAATATTTTCATATTAATTACATGTCCTCCACAGTAATTCACTAATTGTAAATACAAAAATTTTATAAAATCTCTTTTTTGCTATACTAAAGCCGGAAATGTCCCTTTTCGTGAAAGGGCTCTTGTGATTTTTTTATCAAAAGTGTAGTTTAACTGAAGAATTTTCACAAAAATCAATAAGCTTGTGATAGCTCTGAACATTTTAGACAGATGTCAGCAATCATTAAATTACTTTTTAATGCATTTGAGTTGAGACTAGGGTAACGGGGTTGAAGGGACAAATACACTTGAACATATAAATAGTTGTTTTTTAAAACTTTAAAACTCACTGTATAAGATTTTCTATGAAAACTGTATTTCATGGTGTAACCACAAGAATCAGGGAGGTAGAATGGGGTCCAGAAACAATATCCATGAGTGCCCTGGAAAGCGTCGCGGTTCCGGCGGCGTCCGGCGGAGTCCGGTGAGCTCTCGCTGGCCCTTGAAAATCCGGGGGAGAAGGTGTAAATCTCGCGCCAGGCCGTACCCATATCTGCAGCAGGTCTCCAAGGTGAACGGCCTCTGGCATGTTGGAACAGGGGGGTTAACGGAAGTCGGCACGTCAGATCTGTAACTTGGGGATAAAGATTGGCTCTAAGGGCTGGGTCAGTCGGGCTGGGGTGCGAAGCAGGGCTGGGCTTGTGCCGCGGCTGGGAGAGGAGTCGCCCTGTCACCCTCCCCTCCCAACCGCTGGAAGCGTGGTGCCCGCGTCCCCGGTGCCTCGTGTGCCGGCGGGGAGGTGTCCAATTCCGCATGGAAGGCCGACCGGTGGGGGGGATGTGGTCGGCAGTTGGTCGGCGGTTGGTCGGCGGATGGCGGCGGCGACTCTGGATGCGCGCCAGGCCCTCGCGGATCTCCCCAGCTGCGGTACCCGTTTGGGACCTGGTCAGGTGGCCTCGGCTGGCACCTAGCAGCTTACTTAGAACTAGTGCGGACCAGGGGAATCCGACTGTTTAATTAAAACAAAGCATTGCGAGGGCCCATGGCGGGTGTTGACGCGAAGTGATTTATGCCCAGTGCTCTGAATGTCAAAGCGAAGAAATTCGATGAAGAACAGGTAAACGGCAGAAGTAACTATGACTCTCTTAAGTCAGGCCTAGCATCTGACCACTTGATACCTTAAGCGGTCTGGATACAGCACCAGCCAACAGCAGATTCCTTATGGAATATTGGACCTTCGACCACCTCTTTACCATCCCATGGTTTTGTGGTGTAGGCAGGTTTGTTCATTCTTCCTCCCTTACGCCTATTTTGGAACGACCTTACCTAACTAGAACCACAATTGCGCATTGAATGAAAAAAGCGCATTAACCAAGTCGTGACTTGATGAAAGGAAACTATAAAGGATTTGATGAAAGTAGAAACTCTAAAGGAATTAACGAACAAGCCCCCAAAAACTGTTTAAGGCGTAAAAGTGGAACTCGATATAACCATTAACCCTACATGCACTCTAGAGGAATAAAAATGATGCGAGTGAAGGAAGGAACCGATCGGAAGTGTTGCAAATGAAAGTCAGAATCGACAAACCGGAATCGAAATGATCTGAGACGTATGGGCCCTATGGTGTGCGGCTGTCCCGGTGGGGTGGTCCTCTGGGCGGGGTGGGATGACCCTCTTGAGGGCCAGACCCACCTTCTCCCCCCGTCTGGGGATCTACATGTAAGTCTGTTGCGAATGAAGAAAGGTATTAAAAACAGAGATATAGCGTATAACCCTCTGTAAAGAAACTCGGGGGGCCATCCAGGATATGACCTTCAGGGCTTGGTTGATAACCATGAAACTGGGTCCCTTACGACAACCATGAGTCTGGACCTACGCCCGATGGTCATATCCGATTGATGGCCTGGCCCGAACATTGCTGGTTCGTTCCTTTTGGTTGCTTCGTTGTGTCCTTGGAGTGAAACTGTGACATGTTGTGAAGGCTCGCAACTCCTAGCGTTCTAACCTATGATGATGAGCGGGGATGAGCTGAGCCCCGGTCAACACGTGATGCTAAACGACTTGAAACAGAGTGTCTCGGGCACTCTGCTTGGGATCCATTGGGTCACGGACAAAGACAGGAGGGCAACACAATGGAACATAATCAGGGGGGTTCTCGCCAATCCCAGATCCAGAGTCCACTGGGAGAACCCTGCCAAGCCTCAGGAGGACCCCCTATGTTCACATACAAAGGGGCCTGCCAACAGGGAGATTGCACGAAATCGCTCCCAGTGTTGGCGCGATAAATGCTGCGGTCGTAACTATGACTCTCCTAAGATCCGTGTGGAGGAGTGCATAAATTCTTGAGCGCTGCTTTCCTCTTCTTGCTTCTTTTGTAAGCTGCTCTCCACATTTTTCTTTTCTGCCGCTGTTCTCTTTCACTCATGTCTTTAATTACTTTCTTTTTCCCTTCCTATGCATTCTTTCGCCATCTCTCACGTTACTCTGCAGGTATTTCTCCCTTCTTTCTGGATCACTTTTAAGACGTGCCCGATACTTCCTCTGCCTTTCTGACGCTTTTGTTGGTGCCAACTTACTCAGAGCTTAAACATAGAACATAGATTAAGTTCAGCATGCATGTGGTAAAATATTGTTTACCAAATATAATAATTCATTTAAATAATTGAATAACTTAACAACCTGAGTCTTACAATCACAACCCCGTCACAATCTCACAACCCCGTTACAATCAAACACGTAACTTGGTTGAATGTGACGGGGTTCACATTTTTGCACAAAATGACCGTCCCAGTACATAATTAATACCAGAGGGAGAGCACATTGCATGCATGAGATTCATAATTAGAATGTATCCTTAGAATAAAAAAAGTTTTTCATAAGTAGAGTATGCAGGCAGTACCTGGAGGATGAAGGAATTGAAACAACTGAATGGCCTTCATGATCGCCTGACTTAAACCCAATAGAACATCTGTGGGACATTATGTTTTGGTCCATTAGGCACCGCCAGGTTGCTCCTCAGACTGTACAACAGCTCAGGGATGCCCTCACAAAGGTCTGGGATCTGCCACAAGACACCATCCGTCATCTCTTAAGGAGCATGCCCCGACGTGTTCAAGCATGCATACAAGCTCGTGGGGGCCACACAAGATACTGAAAAGCATTTTGAGTAGCAGAAATTAAGTTTTTGAAAAAATAGACTAGCCTGCCACATCTTCACTCTGATTTTAGGGTGTCAACACAATTGAGCCCTCTGTTGGCTGAAAACGTTTATTTCCATTAAAATTTCATTGAAAGACTTGGCATCCTTTTGTTTCTAAGACATTGCCCTGTCGTTATTTGTATAGATATCCATCTTCATATTGAGATCTGATGTATCTAATGTGTTTCTTTAAAGTGCTACTTTAATTTTTGTGAGCAGTATTTATATATATATATATATATATAAGTGCCAGTTAAAATAACTGTGATCTTAAATGTCTAAACTACTCCTCTGAAGGACACGGAATGTTTCTATTTCTTTTCAACCTTGACCTTATTTTTAGCAAGTATTACATTAATTTCCTCACCCAGACAAAGCATCATTAAATTAAGGAGTTTGGGCGCAAGGCAAGGCAATTTTATTTATCTAGCACACTTTCAACACAAGGCAGTTCAAGGTGCTTTACATGATTCAGCAGTAAGGAAGAAAATTAAAATAGAGTATCACTAAAAGAAAGCATAAAATAACATTTATGTAAAATTATGAAAATTAAACACTGAAACACAAGAATCGATTAAACATTTAGTAATAACAGTAATTAAAAGAAAACATTCAGTAAAATTATAGAAAAAAAAAAACATTCAGCAATTGACAAAAGGGGGAAGATAATAACTGATTACAGGCGGTAAATCTCCTGCCCTGATTGACTCCCATTATAGGGATATACGCTGATCGTGACTGGATATAAACTCCCCCTGAAGGATCCAAGTAGCTCCAAACTTGTCTGGGTGAGTAAATGAACGTAATATTTGCTATAAATGAGGTCCAGAAAAAATAACAGTTCACAACAACCTGAAATTCCACCTTTTTGTGTTTCACACTCATCAGAAAGCTGGATTTTCAATACTGATTTACAATATAATAAAAAAAAATGCAATCACTGGACTGGAACACAGAAGCACAGGCAAACTGCAGAGAGAATGCCTTTCAAAGTGGGTGCACAATACAAAACTGTGATGAGTTGGCATATCATTGCTGGAGATCCGCAATTCTGTCAGATTGCACTTATCAGACTATTCAAATGGTAACAGGGACAGGGCAGAGCCACTGCTGACAGAGTGATCAAAACTCAAGGGTAGTGTGACATCAAGATATTCTAACATTATCCTGGTATTTACAAACTAGACTCTTATCTCCAACTCTACTGTTATCTAGTAATAAGTGTGAAAGAACCGATTATTAAAGACTTCTAGGGTCAGTCTAATTTCATGATTGTGTTCTGTTCATAGATGATATTTTACTGTAAAATGGAAAATCACAAAATGTAATTTTGATTTTAGGTTTGTAAATAATAGCAGGGCTGTTGTATGAATACAGATAAGGATATGTGTGAAGGACACGCCTATTCTTTTCATATTCTATTTCAAATCCACAAGGTCATCATATATGACATCTTCAGCTCTTCCGCTGTCTTTATGTTGCTCTTGGCAACGGTTTACAGTCTCCAAGACAATTTTCAAACGTCGACTGAGAGCGGCGAGGTGAGGCTCGTACAGCAGAGGCGCCACCTTGTGGAGTGGATCCTGCGACAACGATGCTCTCATGACGTCACTAATGTGGTACTGAGGCAAAGAAAGGAGACGGAGACGCAGCCAAGTCGAGCGACGGATTCTGAGGACCACAACACAAAAAAGTTCTAAATGAGGGACGAGTACGGAGGGTTAGATTAGATGGCATAAAATAAAGTGGACCACATTTCATCTCCTACAGTGTTTGTGCTCCTTCAATGCTGTTACATTTTATTGCATAAAAAAAAAGATTCCATTGAATAGATTAATGAAACATAACTAAACAGTGGTTTATGACACCTAGGTTCAATTTCTCCCACCACACCCAGTCTTGAATACTACACCTGTTCTTAATCAGGAAATCACTTGAATAAGACCTGCCTGAAAAATTGAAATAGGCCTAAAGATCCTTAAAAGTAAACAGCCTGCAATGATCTAAAGAATTTCAGGAAGAAATCTTAAAGAAAGTAATAAAGATCTATCAGTCTGGAAAAGGTTCTAAAACCATTTCTAAAGCTTTTAGACTCCAGTGAACCAAAGTGAGAGCCGTTATCCAAAAATGGTGAAAACATTAAAGAGTGGTGAACCTTCCCAAGAGAGGCCTACCGACCAAAATGGCCCCAATAATGCAGCGATGACTCATCCGACAGGTCAGAGAAGACCTAGAACAACATCCAGAGAACTTCAGGCCTCACTTGCCTCAGTTAAATTCAGAGGTCCTAATTTCATCATAAAAAAAGACATTGGGCAGAAACAGCCTGGCAGAATTTTGTTTTGGAAGGTGTCTGTCCCATCAAATCTAGTGTAAAAGTAACAGTATTTCAGAAAAAGAACATCATACCAACAGGAAAACATGGTGTTAGTGTGATGGTCTTTGGCAGTTTTGCTGCTTCAGGAGCTTGAAAACCTGCTGTGATAAATGGAACCATGAGTTCTGCTTGAGTTCTGCTGTCTACCAAAAACTCCTGAAGGAAAACATCCAGTCATCTTTTGGTGACCTCAAGCTGAGATCAACTTAGGTTCTGCAGCAGGACGACCTAAAACACACCCGGCAAGCCTACCTCTGACTGAAAAATAATCAAATGAAGACTTGAGAGTGGCCTAGTCAAAGACCTGACCTGAATCCTGGGGAGATATTGAGTCATGACCTAAAAAAGGCAAAGCATACTGAAAAACATTCCAGTGTAGCTGAACTACAAAACTTCTGCAAAGATAAGTGGATAAAAATCATTTCAAAGCTGGAAAAGACTCACTGCCAGTTATCATAAATGCTTGATTGAAGCTGTTGCTGCTAAGGTCGTTATTACAAGTAGTTATTACGATTAGGAGGCAAACGGTTTATCACTCAGATCCATGTAGGTTTGGAGTTGTTCTTCCTTAATAATAAAAACCATTTAAAAACTGCATTTTGTGTTAATTGTATAGTCTGTGACTAATACATACATTTGTTTAATGATCTAAAACATTTAATTGTCACAAACATGCAAAAAACCACAAGAACTCAGGAAGGGGATAAAATATCGCTACTTTTACTTTGGTTCAATTTCCGGGTGCTCTGCCTACTGAGAGTAACTTCAATGAATGAAGAAAAATATATAATCTAGTTTATTTAAGGAGACCATCTGTTTCTGCACACTGTAATTGTCCATTTGTTCAGATTCTTGTTCAATTTTGAGGTTGAGTAAATAAACAGTAAATGCTATGAATTGCCAGTGAAAGTATTTTTACCTTTTTCTAAAATATACAGTTTATATTCATATTATATACACTAAGTATTGGTATTATACTGAAAATAACTGACTTAGAAGATTTGTTGTTTTTCTTTTTAGGCTTTAAAATACCTGAATTTGCTCATAACTTTATATGATTGTCTGTTTGATGACTTCATTTTAAAAACATTAAATCTGATATTACTCTGTATCCTTTTTACCAAATACTTTTGACTTTTACTTGACTAAAAACATGTTGAAGTAGTGTTACTCTTACTAGCATAGAATTTTTTTGGGTACTCTTGAAAACTAACATGATTTCAAGTTTTTCTTTATACCTGCAGCACTGTTGTAGAGGAGCTAAAATCGAAGGTTCGTCTTTTGAGTGGCGCCCAAATCTAAAACATGAATCACAAAAACAGATGTGAATAAAGATGTTTCTGGCAAGTTTGTTAGTATCTCATGAATATGTTGGGTACAAAACCGCTAAAATACTCACGCTCTCCCATTGTCGAGATGCAGTAGGAAAGTATTGTTGCCAAACTTCTCGAAGGTCTCATAATGATGCCTGTCAAGGTTACCTAGAAAATAAATAAAAAAGGGTTCCATTTTCTTATTTTACAAAATGGATATGAATTGGTAAACACATTTTTAAAATGTTTGTAACTTCTTTACCTATAAAAATACTGCTCATTGATGAGCCAGTTAATAATCCTCTCATTCACTCTTGCGCTTTTCAATCATTTGATGTTTAAAAACTGATCAAAAAAACGACACAATAACAGAAACTCCCAGTTTTAACATACACATTTTAATTGAATCATCTTTTTAAAACATTACAAACTTAAAGAAAATACATTGCAGCTGCATATTTTTGACACTTCCCACCAGTTTATATGGATCAATCCCATCAATATACAGAGGACATTAGATGACCTGACTCTGGGTTAGAAATCCCAGGGGCTCAGAGGAGTCAGAGTGTACTCAGTAATCTCACCCTTCTCAAACTACATAAAGCAGGATTGAGCTTGGCACGAAGAGGAACCTTTGTGATTATGTGAACATCACTCAGTCCCTGGGATCCACTTTCACACTTTTCATTCAGATAGAGAGGGCAGTGGTAGACTGGTAAATGTGAAGCAGTTGGCGCAGCTTGAAGATTGTCTACATCTGTTAAATAGGAACTTTTACAAGACGAAGTATGTGTTGCGTTGTTTGCGGTCCTGACTTGAGCCTCGACACAAAGAACCGGCATTGAAAATGGCTGAGGGGAGACAGCGTCCTGTAGGGCTCCTGTCTCTGGGTCCCATGATGCCCCTGTCAGCTGCAGGCCACACAAACGCACAGCATTTGGAGGAAGCAGGGCGGGAAATGCGCTCTCAGACAGAACCTGGAGGGGCGAAAACAACAAAAGTCACAGTGATGATCTACCAGGGGAAGCAGAGAGAAGAAAATCTAAAGTTTTTATTAAACCAGAAGTTCAGAATTTTAGAAGGGAGCTTCTTTTAAAGGGTGTAAATCTTAGAAGATACAGTTAAAGTCCCAATTTTAGTGATGTAAAAATTATAAACGTCTTGAAAGGTTCCAATTTTATTGTCAGCTGTAATCTGTAAAATTCAACTGAAAAACAAATTGAAAAATTTTACAGTTAGAAAAATGATAAATAAATTATGAATAAAGTGTGTGCAGCCTCAAATGTTGAAACTGTTCAGAATGAACCCCAGTGAGGTAACAGGCATGTTTCCACTATCGAAACTTCAGGATAATTTCACCGGAGCTTTATCTGATGGAGACGATCAGCTGCCCTCAGTCCTCTCAGTTGTTGTGTCACCATACAAAATTGCCCCTTTAAAATTTTTTGCTAAGACATCAGCAGAGAATACCGAGAGACAAAGAATGGAAGAAGCACAGATGGTTGCAGTGTTTTTTTTTTTTTGCTATGTTATAAACTGCTTTACCAGCAACTTAAATTTTATAAGGCCTGTTGCTTGGAGATGTCAGTTTATATCATTCTCCTTCCCGAGTTAAAACCCAGCAGCATGTCTTACTTAACCACAAGTCCTGCCCAGTGACTCTAGCGGGACTCTTTAAAGGACTGGTACTCGGCTGGTTCCTGAAAGAGCCACAAAAACGGCCCTATCAGGCCGGTCCAGTAAAGTAGAGATATGCCCATACTGCAAAGGTCAGGTAAACGTTCCGATAGAGGAAACACACCCCACAGTTTGTATAAACTGTTATTATTAGGGATGTCCGATATTATCGGCCTAAATTCATTATCGACCGATATTGGCATTAAAATGTAATATTGGAAATTATCGGTTTCGTTTTTTATTTTTTTAATAAGATGAGTTTTTCAAACCATACACATGTTATATATCAAACTCTTCAGCTACTTCTTTTCTCTTTCAGAATGTAAAAATATGACAGATTTAAGGTTTAGTTTTTGAGAAAGAGTTCCAGCTACTTTTGAAGACAAAATAAAAATGGCACCTTTTTCAATTGCCTAACTGAAATTCTAGTACTTATTACATTTTTTAAATTTTTAAAACTCAAGTATGCATGATACAAGATATTTCATTGTGGTTACCTAAAAGGGTATAGTGGTTTTTGTTTTTTATGAGGGCTATATCGGTAGAAAAGCCAATATCGAACATCCCTAGATATTATACCATGGTATGGGTGAATGCTCGAGTCTGATTGGCTGGTGGGTGCTGACAAGCGTACATTATTTTCGTATAACCGCACACGTAGTCCGGTACTTAAATCACTGGGCTATCACTCCGCTGCGGACGTCGCCATAGCAACATGCAACAGCTGAATAAACGTTAAGTGACAAGTCGTTGAGCTGATCGTAGACTGATGGGAAATGGATTTTGTTGTAAATTTAAACAGTGTGTAATAAAATATGAGCTTTGCATTTCTTTTAAGGCACTAGTCATTATTTTCAGATCTAGGACCTACATCCCTGCATTTAAGCGCTCCAGTACAGCTGTTTCCATAGTAACGACAAGCAATTGAGCTACTAGCTTCAGGTTAGCTCCTGCCCAGTACCGCCTCATACTAGCGGTGTTTATTTCCACGTAAAAGTGCAGGAATAGTCATAATGTGTTGTGATTCTGGCAGTGCAGCGTGTGCTGATGTGTTTTGTTGCGCCTGACTGATCCACGCAGCAGCAAGAGAATGGCTCACTCTGTGATGAGCATTCAGACAGTAGACCGACTAAAGACCCACATAAAATAGTCCCTGTAGTGTGGGATATTTGACGAGTTCAGTACATGAAATAAAAATTTGTTATAAAATGTTACGTTTGTGGGACCATGGTATAAGCGGATTAAACAACTTGGAGCCATGAATTAGACGGTTACAATGCACTCCGCATCGTGCATTATAACCGTCTAATGCACGGCTCCTCGTTGTTTAATCCTTACTTAATAGTTTTATAGCTGAAACATGTCTAAAACTTTATAAAGCTGTTTTTTTTTTAACCCTGTTCCTCAAGACACATTTCTCTACATGTTATAGATGGCATGCTGCTTCATCACACCTAATTTTTATTTATTGTCTGATAAACAGGCTTTTGTTGAACTAAAATCATCTGAAGCAGAAGTGTTAAAGCAGGAAAACATCTAAAACATGTGGAGCAACGTGCCTTGGGAACCAGGGTTGGGAAACACTGCTTTAAAGGTTCATAACATGGCATACATCACCATGACGTTTTTGAGACCCAAGTTGTTTTTCAACAATTAGAGTCTACTTTGGTCCTTGCAACTCTTCGGTCTTCAGCTCATTTATACAACATGAAGATGCCATACTTGTTCTTAACATCTTGTAACCTTTAACCAGAAACTCAGTTTAAAAATCCTAAACTATCTTAAGAACTTTAGTAGCATTTATATTCTTAACCTGAAAATGTAGGATTATATCACTGACGTATTTGTAGTTTCCCAGAGCTGCCTCTCGCATCAAGGCCAGCAGAAAACCTCTGGGCTTTTTGAAAGCTGCAAGTCGATAGGCACTCTGTGGATCTGAAGCGCTGTCGTGCCCAAGATAAGCACTGAGCAGCTCTGCCCTCTTCTCCAACCGAGACAAGTCAGTGAACTCCATCAGGGAGGCAGAGGACGAGTTGTACTGAACAGGCTGCTGGATATGTGAGAGGAGCATGGATACTAAATCAATGAGATCATCCACTTCAGCCACAAGGAAGTCGTGAAGGGGACCGTGAGAAGCAGCTCCCACGTCTTTAATTGTGCTGTCTTTCTTGTGTGTGAGGTAATTCCTCAGAGCCTGCAGTCGTTCTCTTGCTTTAATGTTGGCTGGCAATGTGACAGGCGGATCCTGTATCGGGCTAAAACCCCTCACTCTTCCTGAAGGTGTTTGGGAGGCCTGGAGGAGTACGTTTAAACTGTGGCTATTGATTTTGGCGACTTCAGGGGCCACATCGGCACTGAAACCGAGACCAGCCAGGTCACTGATGCCTAAATCCTGAAAATGTTGTTCGAAAACTTGTAGCAGTCCTGATAAATCTGAGAAATAAAAAAAAAATTGTTAGTGCTGAACGTACTAAATTTTGATCCATTTACTTCTT
Organism: Apricaphanius iberus; assembly: GCA_028564705.1. Lineage (NCBI taxonomy): Eukaryota > Metazoa > Chordata > Actinopteri > Cyprinodontiformes > Aphaniidae > Apricaphanius > Apricaphanius iberus. The sequence continues at coordinate 22,346 of JAPXFQ010000109.1, forward strand.
GCTTTTGCTATTTCAGAAGATCGATCTAATATTCAAGATGTGCTTCTATATAATACTTTATACAGAGTGCTTTGCAAAAGTAATAAAGCCGCTTGAAATTGTTGACATTTTGTCACTTTGTTCCTACAGTGATTACAGACCACATTTTGTCACCACATCCGCAAAGCTTAAAGTATTTATGTAACAAAGTGGTGCACAACTGCAAGAAACAAATAAAAAACCCAAAGAGTGTAGAAAACACAGTATATGAGGCAGAAAACTAAATAACCTGTGGGACGTGCCAGGAACATCCCGCCAATGAGGCATCCAGGAGGAATCCTAACCAGAATCCTGAACCACTTTAACTGGTTCCCTCCCAGATAATATGTACTTCCGCTGCACCACACTTAAATCATATACGCATACAACCCCCCCAGACATTCATCAGGATCGATTTTGGTAGATTTCCTGCCGTGTGAAAGCAGCTGAAAGGCAATGTTCTGATAAAAAAGTGGTGTATTTGAAATGACAACTACAGTTAAAGACCGAATGGAATTGTCCAGGAATATTTTAGAACATATATCTTAAACAGCTTAAGGAAGAGCCCAGACACCCAGCGGAGGAAACCCATTTCTACTCGTTTTATCCCCTGATCTCGTTCTTTTCGGTCAGCTCGATCAGAGCCTTTCGGCTCAGCTCTCTTTTCACTAGAACAGACTGCTACAGGGCTTGGATCGCTGCAGACGCAGCACCAACCGGCCTATCAATCTCCTGTTCCATATTCCCCTTCCCAAAAACCGCCATCCACACAAAAGCACAGATCAATGGCTTTAGAAAATGATTCTTTTAAAAACCTTCGACCAAAGTGAAGATTTGCCAATATTCCATTGTTAGCATTAGCTTGTAGAAAAAGATAACCAGAAATTAGGTTTCGAATCATCATTGTCTGCTACAAAAATTGTCCAGCATCACATGTGAGACATGTGTTTACAATCACTAACAGCATATTTGCCCTCAAAGCTGTTTTTGCATTATCAGTTATCCAAGCGCTTTTTGCCTGTTTGTTTTTACAAATTACTGCTTCATGTAGAAGTTAGAAACTTATTCTGATTGGACAGAAGTGGGGAACTACTGCCACCTACAGGTATGGCATGCCTATGAACGTGCTTAACAACACACTTATCCAGTTAGTTGTGGGTGGATTTGTGGATATTTTTTGTCAAACAAGGTGGTGAGGATATTCATTTTTACAAAAATCCTGCAAAGTGAGTACATGGACTTAAACTCCTCCACTCTGGGTTGGACTTTGTCTCACGACACTCTGTTTGCGTCTGATGCCATGTTGTTGGATTTGGAGGTGCTGGTTTTGTTAAGGAACATGCTCTATCCTATCTGACAAGCATTATATATTTTGCTGAGTAAAATGGAAGAAATTACTTTTCTCGAAAACTGCAAACAGAGCAGTGACAGGTGTGTTGAATGTTTAGATACAGCAAAATATAATTCTACAAAGCATAACCTAATAAATGAAACACATCCAAAAACATGTTTCACTTCTTTCTTTTTTTCATATGCACTAATCTGTCACATGAAATCCCCATACAATGCAATGAAGTCAGTGGGAGTAAAATGACAAACTGTAAAATTTCAAGTGGTGTGAATACTTTCACAAAACACAGTAATAATTTAATATGTCTAAATTCTAATAATGGTATTTCAATAAAGCTCCACCAAGGCTCACCAAAAGTTTTAAAGTTACCATAATGGGAACAACTGCTGATCATATCTGAAAGGACGTATGGTCCACTGCCTGAAAGGGATGGCTCTTTAGCAAAGCAACACCGGGCAATACTCTCCACCACTTCTGAATCTGTAGAGTCTGTTATGTGGCCACCATGAACAACACTGGCTGGAAATACAGTAAAACATGACTAAGTGAGTACTGAATTATAGTAATATTGATTAATAATAATTCCAATGCCTTACCTGCTATGTAGCTCAAAACGTTAAATTTGTCATGACACCGACTGGCAAAGGAAACATATGCATCTAATAAAGTAAGGAGGTCATCTTGACTCCTTCAAAAAAAAAAAAAGAATTAAAAAAAATCATACGAATATTTAAAAGATTTGTCAAGATATTCAGATGGCTACATAGTTTACAGAATAAAACGAACAGATTTAGAATAAGAAGAAAAATGCAGTTTTCATTACGATTTTGTCACTCACCAGAGATATGTTCTTCCAAAGCTCAAATGTTTATAAGTTTGTCTTTGTGCTAGAACTGAATGGAAGACGGCACATCGGAGAAGCACCTCCTTTTTGTCATCTGCAATATCTGACCATGATTGAGGCCGATTGAAAGACAAAACCTGTTGGAACGAACAACTTATCTCCTCCTGCAGATCCCAGGGAGATTCACAGCACAGTCGTAGGGCATACATTCTCACAACATCTGTGAAAAGAAAAATACAAATAAAATGAATAAATAAAACTAGAATTGTTATCATAAAAAAGTGTTTCAAATAAAACTGACTGTAATGAACAACATCTTCAGCCAAGTAGCAGGGAGGGATTTAGCAAAAAAAGTGCTTTGAACCACAGCTACTTTAATATATTTACAAATAAATAGGGCATCATTGAATAAAATATACCTGGTAAGGATTCGGCGGCATTTTCTTGAGTTACAAACCACAACCGAAAGCAGGGATGAATAAGACCTTGCTCCTCTAAAAATCATGGAAACATGTGGGTTGAAAAGTAGACGGATCAAAAGAAGTACTGCAACAATATCAATTGAACAAGTTGTGGATGTACAAATGTTACCTTTGAAAGATGTCAGCTGTCTAAGACGCACCACCACTTCATGGTCCCAGTTTTCCAGCAGATGACAATTGGTGAAGACCAACCACTGTCCTTCACTACTGGCTTTGTCCAGAACCGAAAGGGTGAGCTCTTTATCACACCGGCTCCCAAAAGAAATTACCTTTACCTGGACCTAAAAGATGATGAAGGAAGAAAAAGAATGATGCCCTTACCGTTGCTTTCAAAGCTATTCACAGCAATTACTTTTATTCACATTTGTCACAGAAAACCAAAAATGTTAATCTAATATGTTGGAATTTTAAATGATAGGCCAACATAAAGCACTGCAAACATGTCTGTCAAAATTATTTAAACATAAAAAAAACTTTAAGTCGTGTCATTCATTTGAATTAAGCACCTTTTTATTCTATGTCTAACTAAAATCTGGATCACAGCAAATGGGTCCAGAGTAAACATGTGGAGCAGGTTGAAGTAGGCAGGAATTGATTACTTAGTGCTGGACTCAAACTCAAGTCTTGACTTTAGTCACTTTTAAGGGTGTCATGTCGATATGTGTTCCCCCCTCTAAATGTTTTCCTGCTACACCCACACGTGAGCCGGCTGCTGCTTCGTAATTGTTGAACAGATGGATCACATCAGGTTTAGGCACTGGTTCCTGAATAGTAGGATTAGGAAAATAGTCAAGTAATGGTTAGGTAATACTCCTCCAATGTTAGGATTAGAAAATGAGTTAGGGTTAGGCACTTGTTTTCGAATGTAAGAATTAGAAAGAAATTAACCGGTCAGCCATTCAAAAACGACAACAGCAGGACCTTGCCCCACAACAGATAGAATTTTAGTACTGTAGGTGGAGCTGAAACACATCTCGATGGGGGAACACATACCAACGTAACAGAGGGACTTGTGACTTGACTTGAACTCAGTTGTGTAACTTTAAGACTTGGACTCCAACATTTGAAATAGCTATTATTGTAATTAACATGCAGCCAGTGCTAATGATAGCTTGTTATATAAGGTCAGGTTAGTGAACAAATGTAATGTTTTCTAATTGATTTTAAGCATGTTTTGTGATTTTTCAGACACTACTGTGTTAGATTGGCAACAGTGTTGTGAAACTGAGTTAAAAAAGTGAACCATGTATAGCTGCCATTACTTTAGTCTTAAAATCTAAACCCTGCTCTTTTAAGTTTGACTTGCTCTCAGGTGATAATGACTTGACTTGGACCGGAAGATTCTGATTTGACCAAAAGACTGCAAATAGAAATAACTTATGACAAAATTCAGAGTTTCAAAGATTCTGTAGAAGACTGTTCATTCCATAATCTTAATATGGAAAGAATATAGCACAGCTTGATGACCAAGGCATGCATATTGTAATGCTGGAGGAGTTGTAGAGATCTACAGCCCAGATGGGAGAATCTGTTCACAGGGCTGTTAATCATGTTTGGTGCACTTACCCATTAATGATTATGATGAATAGTAATATTAATATATATATATATATATATATATATATATATATATATATATATATATATATATATATAGTTATTATTTATCTAGTAAACCATTTCAGACATCTTTTTTATGGGGGAATTAATTCAACATCATTGAATGGTATAATTGCACGGACACATCGGAAATAAGCAACTTATTACAACTTCTCCCTCTGAAATATACACATTTTAAAATAAATCCACTTTACCGCACAACATTTGTTCAATAAATCCAATCTGTTTAACAAACTAAACTACTAATCTGATCGGAGACAATCGATAAGTAAACTAGTCATTCAATTAGAGGTGAATTCCAACAGAACCAAAATATAACAAAAAGCGAGCATCAGGAAATCACTTGAAAGATGAAGGGAGTGGGGGTGGGGTGGCGTGAAGAACAGAGAACTCAGCAGTTCACAAAACATGCGTTCAGCAGCATCAGTGAACAAACTGGTTTTAGCATTCAATATACATTAAACCAATTCTATGAAACGATATATAAATTGTTCTAAACTATTTCTGACCAGACACAAAAAGAGGAGGATAAAATGAACAGGTCTGATGCTACTTTGAGGTAATTCTTTGTCTGATCTGGCGATCAAAAGTACAGTCCACAAGGAAAGGGAAGAAAAACGTGTCCAAATGGCAAAGGCCAAAATAGTTTGTCAAAATATTTCTCTTAAAAGGTCCAGTCTACTGTTGATTCCGGTTGCTTTTAATCCAGCATAAAACCGCTTGATCAGGTTTTCACAGAACAACAGGCAAAATGATAAAACTCTTTAGACAAGCTGGAAGATACATATGCTAAACTTCAGCAGTTGTAACTGCAACTAAAGGTGGTTCTAAAAAGTAATAGTTAAACCGTTTTTTTTTTTTAAGTACTACTTTGTGTTGGACTACCATAAAGAATCCTAGTTAAATTTAACAGTTTGCAGTCGTAAAAACAAAAATATGAAAAAGTTCAAGAACAATAATTTAGAATTTATATAAATAATACAGGGTGCTGTGTAAAGTTAGACTAAATTACTTGAACTAGATATTTAATTTTGAAGCTATATATATCAAGGATGCTAAATATTTAGTTTGGAAACGTAATATTTAGTAAAGATGATAACTTAGCTTACTACCTAAACATTTAGCTTCAATCAAATATTTAGTTTGAAAATGTGATATGCATAAATTAATATATAACATGGATGGAACAAATTACGGTACATCCACTTCTTTTCTTTCATGGCAGGCTAAACGACCCAAATTATTGGTGTAACTTCAAAACAGGCACGCCATAAAAGAACTCTAAATTTAATTCAGTTCAACTCAAATTCAAAAACATTTTATGTATCTCAAAAGGAATACAAAATAATTAATTAAATAATTAATAAAATAATTAATTGTGGTCACCTCATATTTTACTTCTTTGTGGGCCAACTGACGTATGAAACCAAGAGGCTGAATGCTTGTCTGTATATCTCCATCTGGGTTAGGCAATGTAAGGATGATTGGCCCATCAATTCTTCCTAAATATTTAGAGAGAACATCTGGATACCCAGAGGGAGGGGCTGCTGCTGTTTTTACAATCGGGCAGAGTAAGCAGGCATTTATAGAGTCCCCTAGTCGCTCTAGGCAGTCTGGTTGTATGGTTTTCCACAGGATTGCCCTCTGCAGCAATGAAAGGTGAGCGTGAGAGCCACAGGGAACGTTCCCTACAACAGTAGAAGTAGTGAAACAAAGGTATTCCTGCCACTGTATGGAAGAAGTGCAGAGTGAATCAATTAGCTTCTTGAAACAAGGAATCTTCTCCAAGATGAGAAGCTCTGAATGAACATTTGAAGGTATCCAGCTGGGTAAGTCGCTGGAGGAAGCAATGTCAGAAGCGCTGCCTGGAGTTTTTACTTCAGATCCATGATATTCTATATCTTTAAGACCCCTGAGGAAGACTAGCTTTTCTGCCTCGGAGCAAAGATTATTGTGCTCAAGCATTGCCAGAGATACCAACAGTTTTAAAGCAGCAAAATGTTTCTTAAAGAGACTTGGCCTGTAGTGTTTCAGCAGCTGGTGTACCATCATGTTCATAATCTCTGGTAACATGTTATGTGATGCTTTTCCGCTTGTATATGACACTAATGGTCTGTCCTTTACACTGAAAGTGTCTTGCATCACTTTCATGAAATCATGTAGGGAAAAGTAATATGCAGGAGAAAGGTAGGACATCGCCTGAAGCGCCTGGTAGAGGGCAGCAGCCAGCTTCATTAAGTGACGAGGGGCAGCCAACAGGGACTTGTGGTAATGTAGCTCTTCACTTAGCTGCTTCTTCTCAGTCTGCAGTTTCTTCAATTCTTCCTGACAAACACCCACACGAGGAATAAATTCTGAATCTTTGAACAGCAAACGGTCGGACTGCAAGATATAGTCCATCAATGCATCCTAGGAGAAGTAAAAACAACAGTGTAAAAGTTGTGTTTTTGTTTCTGCCTCTGACTTATTTTAATAAGCCTTTAAACTTGATTAAAACTTAACCTCAAAAGAAATCACTCAATCTAGGAGTTGAATATTTCAAGACTGAATTTACACAACACAAACTGGAATGTTAAAGAAATAAATCAGGCAATTAACACACACACGGACACACACAAAACCTCCCAATAATCTGACAGAACAAAAACTCCCCCAACAGTTTGCCTAAGTCACCTCCACGGAGACCAGTTTTGCCTGCAGAAACTGATTATAATTCTGGTGCTGTGTGTGTTGAATCAGCAGCTCTCTACAATCAGACTGCAGCAGCTGTGTCAGCATCAGTTCCCGGATCTCTTCTGAGCTCAGGGAGAGGTCAACCACAAGCACTTGAGCCAAGATGGATGGATCGATCCCTGGGGAACAGGAGTACATGAAACTTTGAGTTATTACTTTCCAATATGCAGGAGGAGGTCATCACCACAATGTCATCCTGTTTCCAGCACAGAATCTATGTTGGTATCAACTGTAGCTGTTCTTATAATTTTATTATCCAGTCAAGTATTTGCTTATATAAACTGTGAAAAGCCTTCCACACTCAGTCAAAAACTAAAAAATAAATAAACGTAAAAATAGGCTAGTGCAGATGATATCAGATGAAACACCTGTAGCAGATCTTCTTACCACTGCTAAGCAATCTGACAGGAAGAGGGGTGCTGAGGAAGAGAACGAAATCTGGATGAACAGTATGACAAGGCTGCTGTGGTCGATAAAAGCAAGATCGGCTCGGAGGGATCAATTTTGCCAGAAACTCAGGACTGGGTTTGGCCCGTTCCACATGTGTAACTAGTACTTTCCATCCTGCAAATACAACATTTACATGAGTTTTAACTTTATAAAAAGACTTTATTATTCAGATACTAGGTACTTTTGACTACATTTGATTCACCTTTCTCAGCAGCAATGTCGAGCTTCTCAAGGAGCTCCAGATCATCTGCACTCAGCACCAACCCAAACTCATTCTCAAGCTCTGTAGTCTCACCTGTACAGAAATTAAGCAAGATGTACTGATGTTTAAAAGCACTTAGCAGTCATTTTCTTGCAAAAGATGTGATAGTTCTTAAACTTTTTCACACACTGAAGTTACCACCACTAACATCAACATATTCTATTATACTACAGCCCAACAGAAACTTGTTATTAACTTTGAAGTTACATCAAAGGATATCGATATGATTGGTCCTACTGCTGTCCACTTGCATGCAGAAACCGAAAGACAGGCGTAGATTCCGCCCCTATAACTGAGCTCTGTGTATGGGTTGTGGCCAGACTACATGTTCATATAAATAGGATGGCCTGCCAGGCTACTATATTATCTTAATTTTAAAAAAAGACAATGAAATAGTTAATTTTAAAAAAAGTTTACAAAATAATAAAATAACAAGTTTATACAAATATTTTAAATAGTTGGAGTTTTTATCAGAAAACAGGATAAAAGGTTGTATAATTTTTATATAACTTTTTTCTGATCTCATAATATTTAACATTTAAATTTAAATATCTCTGTTCCTTCTGACTGTGACTCCTTGTATTGTTCAGGGTAAAACAGAAAGAAGTTGAACACTAAGGACCAACCTGCAGTGAACCACTTTTGAGAGCTTATTTCTAAAAGTTGGTCAGCGTCTGCCAGAAGAGGCCAGTGGTGAGCAAAGGTCTCTTTATAGCCCCATAACAACAGCTTAACCATGAGTCTGGTTGACAGCGGGTCCTCAAGCTGCCATTCGTTCGCCCCGGAATTCCAACCAGGAGGCAGCTGCAGCCTCTCGGTCACAGTGATGGGAAACCCAGGAGAGGGAGGGATGGATTCTGTGCCTTTGTCGGTAAACAGTGAGGTTCTGAGGTCCTTGGGGTTTATGTCGATACTTCCACTCTGGCAAAGTTCCATCCACTTGCTAAGTAGTTCATTCCGTAAAGCAGCCCCAAATGGTGCTAAATATGAGATGGTTGCTGCAAGAATAAGGGCGTCACCCGGTATGTTTAGACGACGTGACTCTGCTTCCTGTAGTAAAAAGAAGGAAAAACGTATTTACTGTTTGTTAGTGTGGTGACAAATTATTTGCCTCCTTGCAGATTTAAGGAATGTTTCAGATCATCAAACCGACATTTGTATTAGACGATAACCTGAAAAAAGAAAAAAAATATTTTCGAATCAGAGTTTTTTAGTTATTTAGGGGAAAACGCATCCATTAATCGCGGAGGCAGCAGCTTAAACAGAGACACCCAGACATCCATCTCCCAAGCCACTTGGGCCAGCTCCTCAAGAGGAGTCCCAAGGCGTTCTCAGGCCAGCCAAGAGACATAGTCCCTCCAGCATGTCCTGGGTCTTTCTCTGGGTCTCCTCCTGGTGGGACGTGACCGGAACACCTCACCAGGGTGTCCTCTCGATGTGGAGCAGCAGTGGCTCTACTACGAGCTTCTCACCCTATCGCTACGGGAGAACCCAGGCACCCTGCGGAGGAAACTCATTTCAGCTGCTTGTATCTGTGATCTCGTTCTTTCGGTTACCACCCAGAGTTTGTAACCATAGATGAGGATGGGAAAGTAGATCGACCCGTAAATCAAGAGCCTCGCCTTCTTGCTCAGCTCTCTCTTCACCTCGACAGACCGGTAAAGCAGCCACATAACTGCAGACGCCTTACCAAACCACCTCCAATAGGCAGAAAAAAGCAATTTATTAAATCAGAAATTAATTGTGACTGGAACATTTGTTGGGGATGCAACGCTACAACTTTTTTCAAACTGTTAAGATGCTGATACTTGGATTTGAGTACTTGCCGATTCTGATACCAAGTACCAATACTTCGACCACACAAATACATGTGTGTAGATACAGTTAGTAAGAACGGTATTGGCAGCAATACCTGATACCAGTATCGCTGCATCTCTACATTTTTTAGATCAGTTTCACCAGCCACACGGAAGCTTAATTAATACCAGAATCAAGCTAAAACTTAAACTTAACCTGTCAAACAACATTTTGCAGGAAAACAATCTGCAAGGGGACAAATCCTCTTTCATAGCAGTACAAATGATTAGTAGAAATTGTGTGCTACTGTTTAGAGTTAGGAAGAGCCTCACCTGTAACGCAGTCATCCAGTTTTGGAAGTGCATCTCCACCTGCATAGCACATGCAGTAGCCTCTTCTTCATGGTCCTCAGCTTTATACAGCTGACGCTGAAGGACCATTTGCTCATTTCGAATGTTTTGCAACTGAAGCTCGTTGTCCTCTAAACACCGGTTGGCCTCCTTCTCTTGCAGCTTCAACAAGTGTAGCTCTCGTCGAGCCTCCCCAGCTTGAACTTTCAGCTGTTGCTCAACCAACAGGTGATGCTGCATAGAGCAGTACTCATGTACAGCCTGGACCCATCGGCACAGGGACTCACAGGCCTTGCTGACCTCTCGCACAGATTCTGGCACGAACTGAGGACTCTGAACTATCTGTCCAAGCTGCTGCAAATGCTCATTTGTCAGACTGGAGCGATCAAAGAACTCCAGTTCCTGAGGGGAAAGACAGGATTGTAGAGGCTTAAAAATTTAGAAAGCAACTTTTACATTAATATGAAGACTGAATACGATGAATGAGCACTCAATATCCAAGTTATCTTTTGTTGAATGTTTTGATTCTGTGTGATATTAAGAAGTTTCAATCCAAGACACTTTCTCATCACACACCTGAAAAAAGTCGGGCTGTCCGAGGAGCTGCTTGGCACTCTCCCAGCCTGCTGGACGGTTAAACATCAAACAAACAGCGTCCATGATCTTCACCACCCCTTCAGGTGGATCTCTGTAGTGTCGCACCTCCTCCAGGTCAGACGGATTCAGACAATTCAGAATCTTGAGGCCTGACTGGAAAACTGGGTTTATCTTGTAGAAGTAAAACAAAAACATAACCGTAAACAAAAAGCTTATGATTTAAAAACAAACTGCAAAATGTCCAAAAATGTTCTATAGAAACCATCCATCACAGAACAAAGTAACGATGTTTAGAAACTGACAAACTTTAAACAGTCTCATGCTAAAGTATTTGAACTTGATTACATTTTAACAAATATAACCAAACATTTGAAATTGATTTTCTTTTTATAAGTACAAAACAAAATAATGCATATGTCAGGCTGTGTGCGTGGAGGTATGGACCCAGACGCAGAAGCAAGGTGCAGAGTTCTTTATTGGTGGAGGATGGCGAGAACAAAGACAGCAGGAGAAACACACAGTGGTATATCTGGAGTGAAGTCCTGTAATGATCCGGCGCTGACTGAAGGGAGGTGACGGGTTATAAGGACGTGAGGTGAGTGGCTGAAGATTGAGGAGAGGTGCGTGTGATGATGAGGGAGTGAGAGGAGCTGAGTGTGGAATCATGACAGCATAACTGTGATGTGGAAAGAAACTGATTCATGTTTTTCTATATTTTTAACTAAAGAAAACCTAAAAAGTCTGTTGTGCATGTGTATCCAGCCACCTTAAACCCTATATCTTCAGTTTCACCTAAGTTGTAAATAAAATCAATATAAATTCAGCCATTATGTGAAGGCCTGAGAGAATTGTCAGGGAAGATTAATAATGGAGTAGATTGGGAAGTAGTTTAAAATAGGTTTAAATAATAAAACATTAAAAAGCCAAAAATGGAAATTAGATTATCGTACTGCAAACCTATCAAGACCCCCACCCCCACCTAAAATGATATGGCAAGCAGAGAGAGCCTTTATCAGAGAAGCACCTAGCAGCCCCTTGGTTACTCTGGTGGAGCTGCAGACACCCCTATCTCAGGTAGGAAACTTTGTTGACAGAACAACATTTGGTTATTTACTCCGCAAATATATGCTGGCAAAAAAGCCTATGATGTAAGAAGGCCGTGACAAGTCCTATGAAAGTTTGCCAAAAGCCATGCAAGGGAAACAGCAAACATGAAGGTACGTACGTTGGTTAGATAAGAAAAAAATGTAATTTTCTTGCCTGCCTGTATGTGTGAGGAAAACTAACAAAGCAAAAGGTGGTGGAAGAGATTATTAACTCAGTAGGGATGAATACAATTAAACACTAGACTCTCCATATCTTTATTTATCAAAATGCTGACACGATAGAAAAATTACCAGATTTTGAGACTGTGTAATGTGCTCTTCTAGGTGATTCAGTTTGCTCTCTCCAGCGGCATATTCCTCTAAAGCTGTTTCAAGATGAATCTTCTTCTCTTCTATAACAGCCAGGAGCTCCTTCTCACGCTTTTGGGTCGAGAAATAGAAGGGGAAGAAATGACTCTAACTGAACTAAAATCCGCAGATTCTTCAGATGTTTTGTTGTACAGATTATAGTAAACTACAGATTTACAACATCTGTTTAGAAGAAACTTCTAAAAATACTCCAATGACAAGCAGAACTGAGATAGCTCGATGTTACCTGCTGTGTTTTATCCATCTCTTCTTGTAGTTGCATTAAGTGTTCTTTACGCAGTTCAGATGTGTTTTTCACATCATCCAAACGAGTCAGAGCAGCCGCAATTCTGAGATTTAAGACACACAATTACAAATTTTTGATCAAACTAAGGCACATAAAAAAATCACAACAAAACCTCTAAAATGCCTCTTACTTTATCATAAACGGTGGTTCAAATTATAAAAATACTTTTTGTTAAAAGTGGCAATTATTTTTAGAATCAAGAAAAACATTTTGGTTTTAGAATAATTTCGTTAAGACACCTGATCAGATCATCTGAATGAAAAAAAAATTATTAATAAGATGTGAGAATTGCATTTTGTTAATTCTACACTACAGCATTTATAGTTTTAACATCTGGCATGCAGAGGTGGTGGAGGGAGTTAAGGTTAACGGCTTTCCTGCCATCAAAACAGAAAATTGCCAGTTCGCATTCCATGTTATTTCTTTTATAGGCCTGTTGTCCCACAAATTTTCATGTCAGACATAATAAAATTGATTGATTGATTGATTGGATTTTGTAGTGCTAATCATTTTTGATCATGAGAATTAAAACAATATTTTTGAATCTTTATTTTTACCCTTGCAACACACATTATCTCTGGTTTGATACATACTTTACAATAATTTTATTTTGTTATTTTGTTCACGTTCAGTTGTTGTCAATCAGCAAAAAAGGATAAAATACTAAAATATTCCTGTTTAAAATCCACCACTACAACAAAAGAAACAGTATAAGAAACAATATTCTGAGTCTGCATTATCCTTGTGAAAAATGAATGTACTGTTACATAAGTCTGCTAAACTTTGATATACTTAAGTATGTTGGCAGCCAGAACGACATTAGAATATTTAGTATGTTTGAATAGTTGTATAGTACAGATCTTTTTTCTGGAAAAAATTATACACCATATTGTATGTTTAGAGTATATCGGCAATATGTGATTGAAAACATAAATGTATTTAAATTACACAAAAGTATATTTATTTTACACAAGATTACATTTTAAATAATTTTTTACACTTCTTTAACAAGCATGAAAAAAAATAATTTCGAGCTCTGCAGCATGATTAAAGCGCCTATATCATGCAAAAATCTTGGAGTTTTCAACCATATGGTAGTGCAATTTTCTCATAAAAAAAAACCCATCAGAGTGGTTTTGGCTTAATTCAGGCATGTCTGAGTAATCCTACTTAATCATGCTCTCTGAGCAGCTACCCCTCACTCTACTAGAAAACGACTGAGTGTCCAGACGGTTCACAAGCTGATGTCAGCTAGTGAAAACAAGAAAGAGCTAGAGCGCTGAATCGACCCGGTAGGCAGAGCGGCTTACCCCTGTCAGATTTTCAAACACATCTCCGTCCTTCTCATAGCTAATGGCTGCTTCGGTTTTTGGCATCTTAAAACACTTTTTTGTTGGATTGTTTACTCTCTCTGTGAAAACACCTGTTTGGCTGCATCGTTTAACTGAATTTTATTCTACATTACTAAAGAACAGCAGCTGGATCAAAGAACAAAGACGTCTCAAGCTGCTTATGTGATCTTATAACAGCATTGTGTGGTTAATTAATTGATATTTAGCATCTCAGAATTTACAGTAAATGGGTACAAACAACACCCACGGCTGTTTTATATAATGGGCTGGAAAAGTTTGCTTAGTAAACGCAGCTGTGTTGTTTTCGCCTCTGTCTAAAGCCTGGTGATTTAGCAAAGTATATTTATTGACTCCGTTTAAAAAAATAAATGAATAAACCAAACGTCTGAGCCCTTAATATAACAGAGTTTCATTGTGGTACTCTGTGCTTTTCAAATTATCTGTGAGAATACTGTTTGTGATGAAGCTCAGCACTGTTTGTTTCAGTATGATCTGCTCTTGGCTCTGCAGCACGGAGGAGCGGAGCATAGCAGGGGGTGCAGGAGGCATGTTTATGTAGAAACGAGTCATTTCACTTCGTGGTCCAACATTAACTACAGGATACATGTTCAATTTCAGGAAAAATGAATACTGTATAACACCAACGGTAACATTTTCTCATATACATTTCTATCCCAGAAGTTGAAAGCTGTAAAATAGCATGATATAATCCCTGTAATAACTCATGATAACACGTGTCTGGACATGCTAATTCAGATACAAGAAACCAGGAAGAACAAATATGAATGATTCTTTTTATTTTACCTACTGCCTTAATTAAATGCCAAAAGACAAAGGTATGGGGATGGGTTACCGCATAGAAAGGGGTTTAGACAAAAAACAACAACATATAAGTCCGTAAATTCAAGAACTGTACTGTAATATTGTAATCTGGTGTATTTTCAGATATTTTTTTTCAGAACAGGCCTGTTAAACTTTTAAAAACACAGATAAAAAGCTTGAACGATACTTAAGAACAGTTACCTGTCATGTTTGCTTTGCCATTGTGTGTGCAATTTGTTCCAAAGGCTGCCAAAGCGATCGATGAACTCCAGATAAGTCGGAGGGCTGAATGGTTGAGATTTTAGAAAGACAGAAGCATGCTGACATGCAGACTGGTGAATTCCTGCCATGGCTAAAGATAAGCTATCCTCTGAGCACTCTTTGGTGACTTAAGAAATTAAAACAAACAAAAGAGTTAATGATTCGGTAGAAACAAAAAAAGTAGAAACAAAGTAGGAATACAATCACTTTAGTGCTAGGACTCACTTTCAAAAGGAGACATTCTGAGGCATTGAACAGCTAATTCTACCAGAAGCTCAGTGGACCATGGCTGGTAGACTTCCACACAGCAGCTGAACTTCAGGGCCATGGCCATTTGAGCCTGAAATGCAAAAGTATGCAATTTTCTGCATTTTATTTTGCCCTTGAAGTTGTTTTAATCTCATTCAGTGCATGTACAGTAAATACAGTAGATTTGATATATTTAAGGTTGATGATACAATTCCTGTTACTTAAAAAAAGGTATGTATTCTAGATCATATATCAAGGTGGATAGAAAAGTAAATTTTATCACGGACAACCAATTCAAAGATTCTTTTACACAATTAATATTACTTACACTCCATCTTTGTGTTTCTCTGTTTGCAGGTATTTCACTGTTGATATTTGTGTTTATTGTGGTAAAAGGCATTAACAGAAACACATGGATATTTTTGTCATTTTCACCTAAGGACCTTTGGATCAGAGAGAAACAGATGACTAAGTTCAGAGTTTGCACACAAAAACCACCAAGTTTTGAACAACCTTGTCCCACTATCAAAACGATACTCACAGCACTATAAAGTGGTTTAAAATATTACAGAATAGAAACTCAATTAAACTAAACATCTGTATAATTGTACCTGTTAAGGGTTTGAAATACTATGCAGAAAATTACTATTTTATCCTCTTAATTGATGTGCTAGAAGCAGGAAAAAGGGAGTAGCATAAAGTTTTTTGCTATAAGTTAAAAACGAGTTTAGTGGTGATAACTAGACAGTGCGTCACCAAAGTTGCAGCTCTTGAGGGGTTTTTAGGTCTTATTCCCTGATATGTGTAGTTATATGTTGAGATCAACAAACAGCAAAAAAGTTCTAATGTAGCTTACATTACTAAATAGGCTAAAGGTGGAGGTGTGAGAAAATTGTACATCACAATTTGCCGTCAGGGAGCCTATTCTGGTCATAAAGCTGTTACTTAGGTGTACTGCCCTGTATTTGGTGCAATTCTTTTAATAACAAGAGCTAGTTTTTGCATGATGACTAAATAATACATTTTATCTTCTACTTACTTTTCGTTTATCCACCTTTCCAAAAGGTATCGCCATGAATGTTTCAGTGAGGTCACTCTGAAAACATGACGACTCAGTTTTTCCTTGTTGTAACACACTGGGAAGGCCTTCTGTGCCATAACCATCAGTAATTCTTCTCTTACATGTGGACTGATGTTTTCATGGACAAGTATGATGACATTAGCTCCATCCACATTGGTTTTAGTCCTTGCTTCTTTCAGGATTTCCTGGAACTCAGCCTCGTTATTAGAATCTAACTCTATTAAATGATAACCTGCGATGTAGGCAGCTAAGCGTACAGCGGTTTTACGCCCTGTTCTCCTGTCCGAGCCAATCAGTACACCATGGCCTCCAGGTATTAGCAAAGCCCTCAGGATGTGTAGTAGCTGACTCATCCCCTGTCGGTGCACAATGTATCTGCTTGTTATGTTATAGACATCGTTAACTTCTCCATCTATGAGTGCATGCAGCTTTTGCTGTAGTACATCAAAGTCTTGTTGCTGATACAAGCATCTATCTTTAATGTTTTCCTGACTCTTCACAGATTTTGACAGTTGAAAGAACTCAGGAGCATACACAATCCTAGTCATTTCTTCTAACATGACCTTAAACATCTCTGGGCAACCTTTTAGGCTAGCCTCCTTTGTAGAAAAAGCTCTACATTTTGCTAAGACCTTTTGATGATCTGCCTGCCCAGCTGGATTCATCCCTTGATGCAGATTGATAGCATCAGCATTCAGAATTACTGCACGGGATGTGCATTCAGCCTCAAAAAGTAACTGTGAAGCATCTTTAACTTCCAAAGTGTTCATATGGGTTTCTCCTCTAAAGTGACATCCATAATGGGTTGCTGCTGCCTTGCCAAGGAGTGAGAGAAAAGTATTCTTTTCATCTTCTGAGCAAAGTCTGTCGCCGAAGATACGCATGCACTCATGGATCCAGAGCTGAATGACATTAAGAACTGCAACTGATGCGGATGGCAGAGAGTCTGGAGGTACTTTTCTGTCTTTCTGGGTTTCTGTGTTTAAAATGCCATGTTGCCACAGGTACATACCTGAAAACACCTTCTGAATGTCATGTTGAGAGAATACAAAAAAAGGCCTCTGTCCAGTGGGCTGAAAATGATCGCGTACAGCGTCATAAAGATGTTTAGTTGCAGTGATGATACAGCTTGACATATCCTCAGCACTGGAAATCAGTGGCATTTCCCTGAGCCACGTTTTGAGCCATGTGGAATGGAAAGAGAAAATATTATCTTCAGATAGGCTAGGGAGCACAAAGATGGAGAAAAGTCGTGACAGTCGTAAAGATATTCCATTACTCCCAGGATCACCCAGTCTAGAGAAGGTAGATGTAGTCAAATAGCTGACAGCTTCGGAATTCAGAGACTCAAAATAGTAGGAGTCAAATGTCAGAATCTCTCCCTTCGACATACTTTGACGTAGTGTCTCCAAAGCTGTTGATGCTTTCCCAAAGACATCTTTCAACAAAAACAAAAAATATATTAATTTCAAAAGCTTTTGATCTAGAAAATGTAGAACTGTTTTGTTTTTGTTTTTTACTTACCACAGGGGGATTCATGTAAATCATCCACAAACAGTAGGAGACCTGGCTTCTTTGCTGTGGAACACACATTTTTGCCAGTCCTCTGCCCGCAGATATTTTTTAATATGAGGCGCAGGTCTCTAGAGCTCAGAAGTGGACTTGCTGCAATGTTAATGTGTGGCAGATCATAATGTAACAAACTGTTGCTCAGAGTGGTTCTACCAGAACCCGGCTCTCCCACAAGCAACACCGGTTGGTTTGCTTCCAACATTAAACTCAGAAGATGTCGGTATGTTCGAAACTGTGTTTTTAAATTGGAAATGAACATAGATAATTCAAACACCTGAAGGTAATAAACTTTTTTTTTAATCCATTTTCAGAATTTCTGGTTCAGTATAATGAACTAACCTTCGGAATGATGAAATCTGTTACGGGCGCTTCACTGGGGTACATTTTACTGTCATTAAAAAAAAAGTGTTCAAATAAACAGTCTTGCTCAGGAATTTGAATTTTGTACCTGGAAGCAAACAGCACTTTGCGGGCTAACAAGTTGAATTGTGGCCAATGCCTGAAAAAAATGTTTTTTTGATACAATATTAGTAGAGATATTAAGGTAAATAACAACTAGTTAACACAAAAAACAACTAAATGTAAAAGGTTTGATAAAGATTATTGTACCGAAAGTGCAAATGTCCACCAAATCCCCAAACATATGCCACCAAGAAAAGGTTTCTGGTGAGAAGCTCTTGTTCACCTTGAGTATCGGTGCTTGGGTTCTTGATTTCATCTGCAGTCACATGTGATAGATAAGTAAGCAACACAAATTGAAAATGAAAAATACAATGATTATCAGAAGGTTTTCTGGTCAACCAATGTGATTATCATACCTCTTCTGTCTTTTTTGATTTTTGTGTTTGGCTTTTTCAGGTGCTTCGCAAAATCTTGCAGGAGGGCTCGCAGGATCCTAATAAAGGATGTGATTTCTTGAAGGCCATAGTTTTCACCTGACTCACATTCAAAACGATTGGCAGAAGTTAAACCGTGGTCCCCAAGCGAATGCAGGGTGTTGGAGAAAAGGTCTTGAGCCAGTTGATGCCATATTTTCAGGACACCTTGATCCAGTTTATACTCAATCAATAGAGCATCTATTTCACCTTTCCATATTGCCTTCCACAGATCAGTTTGTGTGAAATAAACAAGGCCAGAGCGGGTCACAGCAGAGGGACTAGAATCTCGTAGGTCAGTCATCTCAAAGAGTAAACAGAGTTGTGATGGAGATAACACTGTTTCACCTGATGACAGACAAAGATGTGGATCCTGGGAACTGCACAGTGTGGTTAAGTAATCTAACCAGCCAGGTTGACCCACAGGTTCTCCATCCATTACCAGCCACTTCACTAATGATGTCTCTTCACTGTCTATCCCATTTAAATAGCTATCAAAGCATGGTCGATCATATCGTCCTGAGTCTTTCAGCACTTTTGAGACAGCTCCATCTTTCCAGCCTCTCTTTTCACTGGAACATCCGAATAGCTCATTGTGGGACATAGCGTTAGGAAACAGTACCAGAGTGTCAACGTAGCACCAGTTCAGTGCAGGAATCTGTGGATCTACATCTCTGCAGTTAATACTTGTTGCCAGTCTATTTAATGCCCCAGCCAGAATGTTGTAGCAGGTAGTTTTTCCACTACCTGGCGGGCCTATTAGAATGACTGTCTGAGAGAACTTCAGGGCCTGGTACAGAGCAAGTGTTTGATTTATCACTTCCATGTTACAATAGAGGTGTACATCTTGCAGCTCTTCTACAACTGCATCGTGAAGTAGATTTTTCTCTCTTTCTGGAATATATTTTTGAAAATCTGGAAATTGAGATGCTATAGGGAATGTGTCCTTGACAATTGTGTGGAATTGTGAGGCTTTCTTGTGCTCAGGTATCAGAACAGAAAGAATGGCTTTGACAATCGCCATTTCCTCCATCAAAGCCTGTATAACCGACAGCTGGAAATTGCGTTGCTTTGGAAGCTTTTTAGTTTCTTTCACAAAATGTTTGTCAGGCAATATTTCTGCAGACAAAGTATCACTTCTATCATCAGTGATTACTTTAGCCTGAATAGAAATTTCTCGCTGATTTACAGCATGGTGTAAGTATATTTCTGAGGCAGAGATTATCTTTTGCAATACAACAAGAAAACAGCTTTGATTGCTGCTGAATAAATCAGGCAGGCATTCAGAATCTTTGATCAGAGTGATCAAGCACACCAGACGATGACTTAAAGACATTGCTTCTAAGAAGCCAATGGAAGCCAGTGTTACTTCAGCAATGATTCTGTAATCTGGGTGTGCTAATGAAACAGGTCTTGCAGCAAATCGCAGGCTATCTGGAATATTTGATGCATTCTGACTTGATGAGGTAAGAACACATCCAAAACTTGCCTCAGGAAAGATTCTCTTCCCTAAAAGCTCAAAATAGCAATCAGGATACGAAATGTTTGTGCAACCTGTGAACCTGGTTTCGGTCTTACACTCCGACTCCGTATTCTGTGTTTGCTTCTTATTTCTCTTTAGATTCAAGTAGTAATAGTGTATGTCAGTGAGAAGCTGCCCTAGTACAGAAAGGACACCTTGTGACAGTAAGTCCACAGATTCCAATAGAAGCCAACTACCTGCCTGAATGGCACCAAGTAGCATTCGTTGAACAACAGCAGCCGCCATGGTTGGAGAGCACTGTTTAACCACAACCAGCTGTCCAACTGCTTTTGCTAGCTGGATCACGTTATTTGTTCTCCCAGACATGGAAAGCCCACTCACAAAGCCGGACCTGTACCTTGTCAGAGCAAGAACAATCCCCAATGTTGCCTTGTCTGTGGTGGGAGTATCCACAATCAACCAGTCATCGGGTCCATAATACTCAAAGCCATACTGGAAACGGTAATCCAAAATATCCACATAACACCCTGGATTACCACTGCAGTCCAGAATCCCACCTTCTGAGTTGATGTGGTACTTCATTATGCTTTGCCACTCAAAAGACGACTCAGGCACCCCTGGTAGGTCCAAGAGTCGAGACAGCCGCTGTCCATGAGTCATTGTAAGTTGCACCAAAGTCCGCAAACACATCATTGCACATTTGGACATCAAAGATTTACTTTCAGAGCCTAGGACTCTATTTCTGACTGTATTGCCAAGGATCTTTAGTTTTGAAGAGTTGTATGTCATTAGATTTTTCAGCTTTAGTGGACTTCCTTCTTGGAAAGCCTGCAGAACACTTCTGCACCAGAATGCCTCCTCAACCACCAGCAGACACTGAAGTGGAAAATCCAAAAGCAAATCTAACAAAGGATGTGCATCCTCCATTTTGTCTGCATTGCACGACTGACAGCCATCCACTGTACTCTTGAATATTAAATCTTGACTGACGGTTTCAAGCTGGCCTCTCAGTAATGTACATTGTTTTATGAGCTTTACCATAGACAATTTCAGGTGTTTTTCAAATGAACATAACCAAACCAGGATATCAGGATTCGGTTCCAAAGGAGGCTGAAAAGCAATGTGTTCCCGGAGGCTTCCAAAAACACCAAGAACATTCATTTGTTCTGTATTTTCAGATGAAGGCCTAAAGCTCTCATGATTGCTTTCATTGGACAATCCTTTAAGCCCCACTTCCAGCAAATGTACACTTTTGAAGCATTTGCGTAAAAAGAATTGCTGTTTAAACACCAACGGATGAAAAGAAAGTAGCTTCATTATCTCTTCATCACTCAGAAAGTTTAGTCTTGGAAACTGCTCACGGAAGATCTGAAAAACATTCTCCATCTGGTTGGAAATGAATTCCATTGTGGACAAACCATCCCTGAGAATCTTCAAAAGGCTTTCGCCAGCATGTTTTTGATTCATTTCAGAGCACACAAAGTTCCACACATGAGGGTCTGTTGAGACTGAGTGTGTCAGTTTTTTAAAAGCATCATCAACCTGTTGAAAATGCTTCATCTGAAAAAACCCCAAAAACAAATGAAAATGGTTTGTTCCAAAGCTTTTACAATAACACATATTCAACTTCTGTACCTATTAGGACTTACCAGATCTACTTGTTGTTCATAATTTAAGATTTTTCTGAATATCTTTTTTAGGAAGGCCCACATCTGCTGATATCTTTCTAATAAATCAAGCAGGTTAACTATGAATGAAGAAAATAAAAATGCAGCATCTTAGGAGCTGAGGACAAAAAGAAAATCATTGTAACATAAGTTTGTAATTACTACTCACAAAGATCTTGTAAAGACTGAACCAAATCCTCCAACTGTAGCCTAAACTCAACACTGTGTGGAGACTTCAACATAGTGGAAAGCGTAATCAAATCCTTTTGTATCTCAGCAGAGTGTGTTTCTAGACCTGAGACAGAAAGTAGGAGAAAATTGCTACACTTAAATTCCAGTAATAAAAAAACAAAGGTAGTAGTTTAATAACCACGATGCATGCAGTGAAATCAAAGGCATCATGTGAACCATCAAAATGGCCAAATCTATATCTGTTTAATCATACCAACAATGATGAATCTGGCATCATTACATGAGCATTGACAGGATGTTTGAACCCTGGATGCTGTGAGCAAATCTTCATTGTTTAATCCATTCAGAGCCGCACACTGAGAGCAAGCAGGGAGAACAAACTTTTGTAGGTGAAAGTGTCTCTCTTTCCATCGTAAACAAAGCGTTTGGAAGCTCTTCTCCAAATCCCACTCTAATTGCGCCTCCCTGCATGTCTGATAATAATAAAAGGTAGAGTTTATAGTAAGGGCTTGTTAAGCCTGAATTCACAAACATGTCTATTGTTGCCATTCATTCACTACTATGTCCTATTCTGCATATAATTTATGTAATGTTTACTTACCTTATGCAAAAGGTTTTGGTGGGTTTCAGATGCAAACTCGGCCATGAATTTACCAACAGTCACTGTGTTCTCTTGAACATCGAAGAGGCCCATTCCTGTGTGATACAACGTGTTATTCAGATATGCTATAGGAATCATATGCACAGTACCATGTAAAGGTATTCACATCCCTAAAACCTTTCCATGTTTTGCCAAGTTAGAATCATGCATTCATGTGTATTTTACAGAGGTTCTGTGTTACAGACCAAAGCAAATTAGCACATACTGTGGCAGTACACTGGGAAAAAAGATGTAGGGTTTTCTAGAATTACAACAAAAAAAATTCTTAAAAGTATTGCACTTATTTGTGCCCATGAATCTGATATCCCTGAGTAAAACCCAGTGGCACTTTAAAATAAAATCAGTAAATCAGTAAATAGAGAACACCTGTTATTTAATTCCTCTAAGGTACTAAAACTACTGTTTTGTGAAGGCCTTAAGGGTCAAACCGAAGGTCAGATGAGATGAAAATTGACGAAAAACGCTGAGTCTTAGTCTTATATGTAGCATCCAACTAACTTTACTGGTCATGCTGAAAATACCACTGGTGGGAGCATCATCCTATATGCATTTCTTTAGCAGGAATAAGGAAGCTGGTCAGAGTCAACAGAAATGGATTATGAACCAAAACACAGGGCAATCATTTCAGCAGGAAACGCCTAAAAATGACAAGAAAACAATGGAAGGGTATAGATTAGGGGTGCCCAAATTTTTTTCCTTAGAGGGCCAAAATTAAAACCCTATCAGAACCCCAGGGCCAAATGTAATAATTTAGTCAAAACTCAAATAGCAATAGTAAAGAATAGTAATTTCATTTATTCAAGATTCATTTCTATGAAAATAACAACAAAATGACAAATAAGTTATATTTCTCCATTTAAAACATATCTAAACTTCCTTATTTGATGGATTTAGCATTGATGTTGGTGAAAAAATATCCTTCCTCCCGTCTGTGTACCACTAACTATGATGCACCATGTTGATAACAGCTGCTTAAGCTAGCAGCCAGCATGGTACCTGCAAACTAGGGAAGTAGTTTGATCCTGTCCGGTGTGGAAGCAAAGGCTCATAAGATATTTTGAAAATTAATCAAATTTAACGATTTGTGGTCTTATAAAGTGAGCAAATGTAAATATATGTGCACAAATCTAAACTACATACCCCGTGTGACTCTTGTCAATTAATTTGGAAGAATAATTATATTTAGCTGACTGAACAATGTGGACTTTTATGTTATACCCAGGGAAACCACCTGGTGGGCCAAATTGAATGACTTGGGGGGCCAACTTTGGCCCGCAGGCTCTACTTTGGGAACCCCTGGTATAGATCAATGCATATTTTGAGTCGGAATGGCCAAATAAAAGTTAAGACCAAAATCCAGAGAATATGTGACAAGTCCTTAAACTTGCCCTTCGGAGGAAGGCCATCTGATCTGGCTAAGGTTGAGCTGTTTGAAAAAGATAGAATGGCAAATGTTTTGTACTCTTCAGCATGGGTTCTCAACTGGGGTGTGTTGACCCCTAGTTATCTGTGGTGGAATTGGGGGGGTCAAAATAAAATATTAGATTAAAAAAAAAAGATCCTCTGATATTTATAGAAATATACTATTATTTTACTCAAATGTGAACTAGACGTTTATCTACCTAAACTACAGAAGTTAACATGACCTTTCTCTCTTTCATAAGTATAATTCATTGTACAAGTGCTGGTCATAAAATTAGAATATCATGAAAAAGATGATTTATTTGAGTAATTGCATTCAAATAAGTGAAATCTGTATATACGATTAATTAATTACACACAGACTAATATTTTTTTTTCTTTTAACTTTCATGATTATAACAGACAACTAATGAAAGTCCCAAATTCAGTATCTCAGAAAATTTGAATATTGTGAAAATGTTCAATATTGAAGACACCTGGTGTCACACTCTAATAAGGCAATAATTAATCAGCTCTGACACACATAATGACCTAACAAGGAAAGAGACTTCAGCTGGAGACAGGTATCATTACAGCTGTGTCCACTATTCAACCCATGTTACAGAAACATGAGTGGGACACAAGTGCAAATGTCTCACTAGCACACACCACATCTGAGTTACATACATATAGAAGAAAAATTCTGTTTTGTTACTATGTATTTCTGAAAACTAATGTATAAAAATCTGTTTCATTCATGTTTCTGAAAGTTACTGTATATTTATACAGTAGTTTTCATCAATATGTATGTAATAAAATGTATTTTTTATACAGTTTTTTTTTTTTCAGAAATATGTAGGAACATCATAACATTGCTCTGCAAGATAGATTCTCAAGAGATTTGGAGTTTTCCAAACTCAGTACAATCCATCTTGTACCGTTTCAATCAAAACCGTCCAATCTCCGACCTATATTTGACTGGGCCAATCGTTTGTTAGCATTGTGCTTTGGGGCGGGAGTTCAGTTCGCTATCAACTGCCCAGCTCAGATAAACAAGCATGGCCGCGCTCACAAAAAAGCGTCTATTGAATTGGTTGTAGAGGAACTGGATACTATTTCTTTGTTAAAAAGTGAGTAAAGGGAAGCACTTTGTGAAAAGTGAAACAAATATTGCCGCGTCGGTTGACGCTTGTGTAGAAGCCAGGCGGGTGCTACCTTGCATAGGCTCCAATCAGTTCAAAATATTCAAGCAGATGGCCTTCTATAGAGTCGAGAAAGTCTCATAATAAATAAACTAACGCAGGGTTTTTCACGAATGCATATGCCCGTTCGGAAATGCACATGATCTGTTTCACAAATGCACACGCGAAGGTTCACAAATATAATTTTCAGAAACACTTGTAATATAAATTCACAAACGCACACGATGAGGTTCACAAACGCACACGATCTGCGCACAGTTTAATAAAATGAGGAAACGGGTTACTAATTCATGCCCACTGCTTAATAAACTGAGGAAATGGATTAAAAATGACTAATTATTGCCGGGGTCCGTACGTTCGGCCCACAATGAGGATGGAGCATGTTAGGAGCCATTGTATTGGCTGAAAGCAAACAGCTGGCTTAGTGATTAATTTGATTGACAGGTTCCTTAGCCAATGGTGACATTAGTTGTCCGTGCACATTAGGTGAGTCTCAGAACTCACAACAAAGAATTCTCTCACGAATGCAGAAAGGTTCACAAATGAGAAGTGGTGGGTTCATGCGCATTCAGGAATTTGTATGATCTGTGAGTATATACTTAAAGCTTTTTTCAAAATTATATTTGTGAAACAGCTTGTGTGCATTTTTGAAACAGATTTTTTTGCATTTTTTAAAGAGATTGTGAGCATTTTTGAAACAGATCGTGTGCATTTGTGAACCTCATTGTGTGCAGTTGTGAACCTCATCGTGTTCATTTGTGAATTTATATTCACAAATAAGTGTTTCTGAAAATTATATTTGTGAACCTCTGCATGTGCATTTGTGAAACAGACCATGTGCATTCTCGAATGAGCATACAGTATGCATTCGTGAAAAACCTTTTATATACATTTATAATATTTGTAGTTGTACAAAACAAAGTGAAGAAGTTCATAGTAGATTAATCTATCTGTAAGGCACTGTATGTAAGATAAGTGGTTGACAAAACATCAATTCATGGTAAAACATATAATAAAAATCTCTAACCTTGCAAAATAATTTTCCAGTGTTTCTCCATAAGCACGCTACTCTTCAGCTTTGCCAAGACCTCAACCTGGTGGCTTAAGCATTCAATGACTCCTGTAGTCTCTTCTAGGACTGCATCAGCAGCAGGGATGATACTGGTCAAAGACAGTGTTTGATTTTTCCAAATGGCAATTTTCTCCAGAGCTTGTGACACTAAAACCTAACAAAAAGGACAGACCAGCAGATAAATGAGGCATAACGGTATGATGCAGTATTTTGTTGTTGCTGTTTTTTATAAAGCTGTAGAAGGTTTTTATAGTACACGTATGAGATACTTAAGCCATGAGGAAATTAAGAAATCACAGAAAAGAATCACATTCTCTTAAGGCTAAAGAACAAAATAAAAATAAAAACTATTACTATAGATATTCCATGTTCTTTAGCCTTAAAACTAAAACTGAATGGATTGACAGGTTACCTCGCTAACAGGTAGTTGATTCCACTCTTCCATCCATGCAGTACACTCAGCTTTAAGTTGCCACAACTCTTGACGGGCCAACACTTTCTTGACATCCGCTGTCAGAATACTGAGATCCAGTTTTTGCTCTAATGGGGTGCAAAAACAGAGGGTTTTTTTTAACTGGGCAACATTTGTTAGTCAATTCATTGTGTATCTATTAAACATGCCTATACACTTTCTTGTCCTATATTACTGCATTCAAAACAATGTTTATATATAGACTCACCTTGCATACTTTGACTGCAGCTATTAAGTTCCTCCAGCTTTGTTACGAGAGTTGGCACACATGCGGTCATGTGCTTTAGCTGACACACCATCTCACTGGCATTCTGATTCGGGTCAAGGAACGACCCAGAGGTCGTCTGAAAGACTATATTTCTAAGATCACAGGTCAAATATGAGAACATTGTGTCCAATGCATTGCTCACAGAAGGAAGCTTTTGGGACACATGCTTGTCTGTCTGCTTCAGGAGGACAATAAAATGATCCCACAACCCCAGCATCTATAAGTGGAACACAAACAGATGCACATGAAAAGGGAATATCTTTGAAATTTTATTAAAAAGCGACAATCTTTCATGTTTTTACACATAAATGGAGAGCACATCCTTGATCAACATAGCATAATTTTCAAATCTAAGCCAGCGAACCTTCTCCTCCAAAGTCTGCTCCTGCTCGCTCATCTTCCTGTAGCTCATGCATATTGCGTCACGGAGAGAGAGAACGTATTCCAAACGACTCTGCATATCAGGCAACATTTTCATAAACTCCCTGAACTGTACAGGGGGGAAACAAAACAATTGTTTATTAAACCGCTTTTTCAGATTAATACAACTTCATTAACTGTGACTGAAAATAACCAGAAACAAATAAATTCCCTCCTATTGTAGAGGTAGTAGTTGACTGGTACTTGACTGCTTAAGATGATAAAGGTATGATGTATGAGTTTTATCTGCTGTACACATTGAGATAAATGGTTTTGCCAGTGTTACGGGAACAAATTTAAATGCAATACATGCATAGATGTAGAAAGACTCTTTTAGTGTGGATCATAACAAGGATATGAATATTCTGTTTTAGGGCTTCAGTGTTTATGTTATGTTGATATCAGATGTACAGTATTACGTTCAGATGTTGTCCTCTTTGCTGTATGCATGTTATTTTATAAAGCTTCTTTACCGTAAAGGCATATTTAGAGAAGTCCCGCACATCCTCCGGTTCCGTTTTGAGCCGAGCAGTCATCCTCTCCAAGTCAGCTATGAGGGATTCTGACCGCGTCTTCATCTGGTCAACAAGTAGGTCTTGCACATGCTCCTTAATAAGGTTAAGCTGCTGCACTGATGAAACAAGAGGAAATAGGGGATGAGTGTTTATCATATAGCACAAAGTGCATTTCTCAGACCACAGAGACTTTAGGAGACTTTCATGCTTAAAGTGCATCTTGGCGGTTAGCATTTTTAAGTATTTACTGCACACAAATTGGCAAACTCAAATCAAATTAGAAAAGTGCAATTTTCTCCTGACTATCAGCTGCCTAGTCCACATGTTGTAGTTTAAGGTTTCATGGAAGGAAGCTTCTGTTTTCACAGAGTGAACACATACATAGAGTTTCCTTTGCAGAGGTAGAATCGATGACGAGCAGATTGTTGGATGTACGGGTTGATGTGCTCACTGTATGGACTGTCTGAGCCCAGCTGTGAAGCTTTTTAATGTGTTCCTCGTACACAGACGCAGGCTGACCCTTCATGGCTTCCAACGAAGCTGGACTCCACTGACTGACAAACATATGAATGTCCTGCAGCCAAGTGTAACTCTTATACACCTGCTCTATTTCTAATTCAGTGTCCTGTCAGAAATAAACATTTAAAAAATATGAGGAACAGTATGAGCCAAGTCTGGTCTTAGGTTTTTAAAAACACAACACTCCCACCTGGACGATCTTCGCATGCTCGGTCGCAACTTGCTTTTTTACATCGTTGATGCTTATGTACCACTCTAGCTTTGCTTTGGAAAGAGGATAGTAGCAGGCATTCACCATTTTACCTTGCAGCATCAAAAAAGTTGATTCAGTGTGAAACAACTGGCCTGTGGTTGGTTGATCATTCATCCTAACTGCGTATGCTCCTGGGGAACCAAACAAAGCTTGGCGTTCTTACAAATTTGCAAATACAATGGAAGAACCCACACAGGTCAAATCAGCTGAGGTTTCTACAGTTCAACGAGAGCACCAATGATTAAAAAAAAGGGCCATACCTATCGCTGTAGCTGTAGAACATTTAATACGGCTGAGGTCGAAAGTTAAATCCTGTTCCACGTTACACTCTTTGTTGCTGAGCTCCAGGAAGAATCCTAAACTGTCACAAATCTGCCAAAAATGAAAAGTCGGCATCCACAAAACACACACACTAATTTAAATCATGATATTAAAATATGGTGTGATGTTACTAAAAGAAAAAAAGACCTGAATAACGGTGTTGTCAGCCCTCAAGAAGGATTTAGTCAGTGTTTCATGAATGTCACAGATTGGTGGGTCAATGGTTAGCTGACTATTGGCACTGAAACACAACTCAGCAGAGAACACGCTGCACTGCTGAGATGAAACTCTCTGAAAAACAAATCACACCTTAAACCTCAGAATACTGACTCCTAACAGAGTCCAAATAAAATACACTGAGGTTTGCGCCTTTAACATGACTGCACTGTACGTGAATACTTTTGCAATACACATTTGTTTTTACTCTTTTAATACCTTTAACCATCTGAGAAAAGAACCCGCATCTTGCTGGATGACTGTAACAAGATTCTGTACAATCATCTGATGGACAAGTGCCGCAAAGTTTCCCAGTTTCTTCAAGTTGCTTTCCGACTGGGCCAGTTGTATCTTCAGCCTGTGTTGGTGGGCCAGCAGCAGGTGAATGGGTTCAGAGGATCTATTTATCTTCTTGGCAAGTTTTAGCTCCATCTGGAGCTCCCTGTGATGTTCATAGGTCTTGTCTTTTACCTGAAGATAGACAGTTTCATCAGGGAGGATGAGCACTATAAGACTTTTTTAATAAATAAAATACAGCTATACTCTTTCTGAGGCCCTTTGCTAAGAGCATTTTTTACTCTAATATGATGTTGTTTTCACACGCGTCCAAACAGGTTTTCATCCACCGGGAAACGGCGAACGGTCAAAATGCTATTTTTATTCCTCCAAACCTGTAAGTAGCGCTAAACATGGAGTATGGAGATGGCCATAAAGGTTGGCAGCAAGGGAATGTGTAAAATGTGCTCTCTTAATGGAAGGTCCCACCTTGCTCGCCTCTGATTGGCTACCAGGGCTTTCTTACAATTGACCGCAAAACGCAAACCCAGGGAACACAGGTTTGGGAAAAGGAGTAATAGCGCTCTGTCGATGATAAAAACACCACACTACCATGGCCACATTAAAATGTTCACCACGAAAGTCCCCAAAACAGCTATGACTAACTTAAACACAATCTGAAAACGTAAAAAATGTAATTAGAGATACACCAATACCGATCATAGTAAATGGTATCGGGGCCGATACCAACGTAATATACTTGTATTGGTCAGATTCCATGAACTGATACTTTCACAGAAAATTTCACTTTTTCATTTGAAATTGTTCTTTTTTGGTCGTTTTTATTAATAGTTTATTTCTTATCTTATTCACGATCATTTGTTGTAACAAACAGAGAATAAAATAAAATCTTTTCTTCCAATCCATTGCATTTTTTGTGTGGTAGAAGTATTGGCATTGGTACTCGGTGTTGGCAAGTACTCAGATCCAAGTATAGGTATTGTATCGGTTTGAAAAAAACACTATCATTGCATCCCTATTTGTATTATAAATCTGACAGCAGGCCATTTTAGTGTGATGTGTTTTAAAGTATAGATCAGGGTGGATGCTGGGCTAATACAGTACATGTAGCATTTTTACTGGCAGCATGGGGTGAAATTTTCACTCTGGAAGCTGTTTTTAGTCTCCTAAAGCACAGTCTCCATGTGGACATGACTCTGGACAGACTGCAGAATCAAAAATTACAGCTCTTATTTTTTTATTTAATCATGGAATTACTGGAATACAAAGTAATACCGTATTCAGAAGTGCTGCCTGGTATTTAGATAACTTCTGTAGAGTCAGAAGACACTCTTTGTTTTTTGTTGTCAATGCTTTGTTGAATTCTAGCAATGAAAGGCTTTTCGAGTCATCCAGAGGCATCCAGCTTATTCCTTGTAGCTCCTCAATTACTCTGTAAGCACAAAAGTATTACTTAAAAGTCCCATTTCTTTTGCTTTATCTCAGTTTGTAATCAATGTATCATTACTCAAGACTGAAGTCACTCCTGATTTACCCAGATAACAAATAAAGAGCAGTTCTGAATTGAGGTACAGCTGCAAGAAGCAAAACTTGAAGCATATCACACTTGCGCCGAAACTGTATCCTGCGTACCATTTTATGCCAGCTGTCACACACATCCACAAGGTAGATGAAAAGAAAACACATATGAAGAACATTGCAGATTAAACTCCAGTGGTAGGAGACACAGATTCCAGTCCATGCACTTTACCTGGAAAAAGCTTTGTGCAATTGGAAGTTTCTAAAAAAGTGTATCTCCTGTAAGGCTGTCCACAGCACATACTCCCTGTACCACTCTGCAAGGCTGACAACTCCACCGAAGCCTGCTGCTGTGACATGAAGGACAGAATTGGGGGAGAAGATGTAGTGCTCAGGACCAGCATCTCTGGCAGGGACCACTTGCAGATCATAAGGCCTATGAATCAAAATGGCACAATTCCATTCACATTACAAGGAATCAAGTGTTTTTCATCTGCAAACCGTAATGGCCAGTTGTACCTGTAAGTATCCTCATCCACTTCTTTCAGGTGAAAGAGCTCCTCTGTGTTTCTTTTCTCTGCAAACACCTGGATGACCTCAATGCCAGTCAGAGGGTATTTATTTGTTTTGCTTTTCATTTTCTTTGTACCCTTGGCTGCTGACGCATTTATCAATGCCTCGTTTGCAGCAAGACTGAAGCAACAAACCAGGATCGACACAAAAATAAACTTTTTCAGCACTCAAATAGCTTGAAAGGGAAAAAATTTGACCTTAACACTGGTTAGTTTTTCAATAAAGAATTTCATTTAGAAAACAACCTTACAGACAGTATTACCTCTGTAATTTCAGCTGAGTAACTCCAACCGGGATGTCGGTTCCTAACGAAGTCCATTTTCCCTCAGCTGTGGCTCGCTCTGAACCAACTTCACCGACGAGACAGGGCAGCCTTAGAAGCGACTTGGGTTTGTTAGATGGAATGTTTTCAGGAAAAAATGTGGAACTAAATAGGCACTTCGCTCCAAAGGATGCAGAGAGACCCGTCTCAGAGAACGGAGGAAGTGAAGTCACTTTAGGAGAGTGGCTCTTTCTCTCAACTTTGGATCCAGACTTCGACACCGGAGAAGATCCGTCATGGGATCTTTCCTTTGAGGTGGCAGCAAACATGCCGCTGATTTGTTTGAGTATACCATTAGCTGGTTTAAGTATAATGAAGCAGACCTTTCATTGCCGCTGTAAATTTCTGTAGGGAAGAAAAGAAATTAAATAAAAAAAACTGTTACAGCCACACGGCAGCACAAATACACAGCGATTCGATTGAAACAGGGCATGATTGTGAAAAGTTGAAAGAAAAGGATATGTCGTTTTCAACATTTTTAACAAATAATATAAAAAGTGTGGAGTGCGCTTGTACTTAGTCGCCATAAGACGATGATACGCATTATTGACAATTACAGCTGAAAGTCTTTTGGGAAACATTTTAAGCAGCTTTTACAAAGGAAAAACTAAAATCCCTCTTAACTAGTTCTTGCAAAAAGCTTATATTTAATCAGGATAAGAATTGGAAGCGTCTATCCATTTTTAAGTTTTGTGTTATGCACAGATTGTTTAATATTTCTATTCTGCTGGAAGGTGACCCTTGAATCTTTTGCAGCCTCTTCCTTATTTCCTTCCAGCACAGTTTTTTAGCTACATCCATCTTCCCCTCCACTCTGACCAACTCTCCTGTCTCTGCAAGAGAAATCCATCCCCATATCATTTCACACTTTCACCATCATGTGTCACTGTAGGAATTCATGTATTTATGCTGATGAATTGTCTCAGTTTCTCTCCAAGTTTGGTGTAATCTGACCAGACCATATTTTTTCTACTACATTGCTTTTGGCAAAGTTTCTTTCTACCCGCTCTTCCATAAAGGCCTTATTTCGGGTGAGTACGACCCATAGTTGTCCTCCCTACAGATTCTCCAACATGGCTTATAGTTCTCTTATAGCTCCTTCAATGTTATCCGGGTGCTTCTCTTCTTAATTTTTTTCTTCCCTAACCTTTAGTTTGAAGCCACGTCTTGGCAGGATTGCATGTGCCATATTTTCTCAATTTTCCGATAACTCTGTATGACTTTTGAAGATTGGGATATAACTTAAAAACAGACTAAGGCCACTTTAAACTCCACATGTTTATCCCTGACCTGTTCATTATCCTGTTTCTAACAAAACTCTCAAGCCTTCACCGAAGAAAAAAGTTACACACAGAAGGAATCTACCTACTGTATTCCCTATGCGACCTCTTAAAGGCAATTGACATTTTGGAGTATCTGATTAAAAGGTACTGAACACATTGGCACACCACACTTTTTAGACTGTGATTTGGGAAGAAAATGTAAGAAGTGCGTACATTATTTCCTTCCTTTGTCTTTAGAAATATGCAGTATTTTGTGTTGCATCACATAAAAATACACTAAAGTATATGATGTGGCAAATTGAGACAAAGGTCAGCATATTGGAACTTTTTGTCGGCTCTGTAGCTTCACAGGGTTTATTTAGATATATTTAGGTAGGCTACTGAACGCAGCACTGAGACAATTACTGACAGACTTTAAGTTAATATTTGCCACGGTTTTAACAAGCATTACCGACTTCACTGCACACAACACCTGTGCTTGATTAATATCAAAGCCCTACAACTTAATATCACTGATTTTGTTACTCTTATCCATCACTACTCCTTCAAAAAATCATCAGGCTTAAAGCTATAAAAAGCGTTAGCACTCACCGTTTGCTAGCTAACTATGCTAGCATTTTAATGACAGCTGACAACTTGGTGAGAAAAACAAAATAAAGACCTTCCTACCTAAGCTGACCCCTTTTTCACGAAAAAAAAAAACCTGGCTAAAATAAAACAAAGTGCAGATTCTAAACCTGAACAATTACCTAAAACATAACATACTAGCAAAGAAATAAAGAAATTATGGATAAATAAATAACAAAAACTTGAGGAACTTTCTTACCTGCTCAGGAAAAAGTTGTGGACGAAACCACGGCGACAGCTCGTTGTTATGGTAACGCGCAGTGAATTCTGTTGTCAGGGGATTATCGAGAGTTGAAGGTTTACGAGCTGAATTCTTCCCTACAATGTTCAGTGTATGGACCACACGACTCATCGGGACTTGTTCCTTATGCTTTTGATCTTGTTGTGATTTTATTACACTTAGAGTATTTGTATTAGACACCTCTCTCTGTTTATAGTCCCTTATTTTTCACTGTGATAGCCAATAGATCATATCGATCAATACAGTTTGGAAAAGAGAGATTATCTTTTGAAAACCGGTCACGTTGTCATAATCTTTTCATGAGAAGAAATTATGAGAAAAAGGGTGAGAAGAGGTAAAAGGAAATGAAAAAAAAAGGAAAAATATAGCTAAGAAATGGCCTAAATTTAAATAAGAGTAAAAACACAGTTGAGTTGTATTTACCGGAAATATTACATTGACAGCAAATAAACTGTTAGGAAAAAAAATAATATATTTTTTAAACTAAATTCCCTAGGCTTGGAGTTTAAAGAGTTTGTGACCTCTCCAGGTCACAAAAATCTAATAAATTATTACACAAGAGCTGCTTTTTTGTTAGGCTAATGCTGCTTTAAATGTTATGCAAGCATCTGTCTAGACAGTATTCAGATCAAGTCTGTTTGTTACCACAAAAAAAACAAAAAAAACTTGAGTCTTTAGTTTTATTACTTTTACTTAAGAATGTATTTCTCAAACCTCGGTTTGAAATGTATGCTAATTCCACAAGTAGGCCTACTCTGCAAAAAGGTGCAAATTAGCCTACATGAATTGGGCAAATATTGGTATATTTATTTTAATTTGTAATTTTTTTAAATGTATTTGTTCATTTTTGTATCTTTTGTAGGCCTATGCAGGAAGCAACGGTCAAAAGGCTTGAGAGGGGGCATTAGTTTTATTCTAAATCTTTGAGTTAAGCAATGAAGCCATTGTAGATGAGAACATTTCAAATTCTATAATGTTTTGTTTTCGCTGATTTTACGATTTTACAACTTCATGCAGATGATTTGGAACTGCATACAAGAAATATCTAATTGATTTAAAATTAGTTAAAAAAAGAAACAAAACAAAAGACCTACGTGCTGGTCAAAAATGCGGCACAGGATGTATTAAGAAATATTTACGTTTTTTTTCCCGTTTTTTTGGGGGGGGTTGGTTCTGTTGTTTTGTATGTCATTAATGAACCAAGTTGTGCGTCCTCTTTCTTTACCTTTAATTTATTTATTTTTAATATATTTTTATCCCACAGTTTTTTTATATCCCAGTGCTCCCAAAGAAACCTTTCAAACAGTCAAAAGAGATTTGAAACCATTATTGTTTAAACGTTTATTTGACCTTCATGCCAGAAATAGATCCATTCTTAAACTGAATAGATTTTCATCACTACTTTTTTTTTAAAGGTTTTTGTGGCCATAGCGGCCTTTATTAACAGTGGATATGACAGGCACATGAAAGGGGGAGAGAGTTGTGGGAGACATGTCCACAGCCAGGAGTCAAACTAGCACAGCCAATTTGTGGGCTGATGTTTATTTACATGCGGCACCCATCTTAAACCACTACACCATGTACACAACACCCAATCCTTGATCTACTTTAGAAAAAAGTTACCTCCAGTGAACTAAATTACTTTAACCTTCTGTGTTTTCTCTGGACTAGATACAAAAATATTACCTTTTGATGGTATTTTGTTTAAGCAGTTGATTAACTCCAAGGAGGAATTAATGTGTGCTGTTGGACTGTTAAAGAGTACCTGGAGAAAAACATCTCATCCATAGGGATAACGCTCCTATTAAAACCTCCAAGATTTATTTTCTAAGTTATCGAAGCTTAAGATATGAGACAATGAAGCTAAATCCCCACCATGTAGGTGTTTTGTGTGTTGGGTTCAGTTTGAGTTATTCCTTTCCACACTCACCACATACTTGTCAGGAACTGTGTTACTGCATAGTTAATGACCGAATGTAATGAGCTGAGCTTCGAACAGTTTCCAATTTACATTAAAAAGTGAATTTGACAGCATTTGCTCTAATATACTGTACCTACGATCTAACTGAATTAAAGTTTTTTGACAGGACCAAACTATCTGGGATTGATTTGAAATTAACTTTTTTTGCTGTGAATTGGACCTGTTGGTTGTCAATGGTTGCTTTATATACAAACTGAAATGAGCTATAGTGTAAAGCAACTCGGTCTTGCAACATACTCATCAAGAAATCCAGTATGACCAAATCCATGAAGTCCACCAGTCTCGTGCCTTTGTCATAAGGAGGGGTCTTCTTCACGGTAGCGCAGTAATCAGGGTCTGTTTCCCATCTGAAACACACAGAATTCATATTTCCCAGAGACAAATAAAACACTAGTGACTTAAATCCAGTGAAACTATAACTATAGCTGAAAGAGCAACTTTTCAAAAGAGACTATATATTTAGGCACGGTTTGGAGTTTCTCATTGTCATATGCTAAACCACAAATCCCAACCTAAGGCCTCGACTTGTTTTGCGCCTACTCACTGTGCCAGTTTGCTGCGGCTGTATGAGCGTCTCCATGGGGACCTCCAGCTCTTGCGTTTGGCCAAGGATAGATCTGGCAACATCACTGCCATCGAGGCCTCCAGGTCTCTGGGGTTCCCACACACTGCATGCTCCGTGGAGCAGTAGTAGGAACACTTCCCAAAAAAGCACACATTGCCCACTAGAGGGAGAAAGAGGTACACAGACAAGATAAAAATAGAGGTCAGTGATGATGAAAAGGAGATAGCAATATCAATATCAAAGTGGGAAAAAAAACATTATAAAAGACTTACATGGTTGAAATGATGATGATTATTCACGTGTTTATATTCAGGATTTCAAAGGCCTTGCAAGCAAGGTTACATTAATTATTTAGGCGTGTGTACCTGGGGA
Organism: Apricaphanius iberus; assembly: GCA_028564705.1. NCBI lineage: Eukaryota > Metazoa > Chordata > Actinopteri > Cyprinodontiformes > Aphaniidae > Apricaphanius > Apricaphanius iberus. The sequence goes on from JAPXFQ010000109.1 coordinate 59,264, forward strand.
ATTAAAGAAGGTTTTAGCCAATTTGCGGTCAGTTGTGACATCTTTGATCTCCTTCACCACATCAACCAGCCTCCCGACTGCAGGAGGGATTCTTCTGTAACCTAAGATCCTGCAGAGAGATGAAAGGAGACAAGAAGAAAAACAAGTGCACAAAGACAAGACATTTAAAAAAAGTAGGGAGTAAGGAAAAATATATAAAACATGGTAATGTAACACATGCATCAAGTCAATGTGTCATTCATTATTTTATTTATGATTGTGACAGTGGTGTGAATTTAAGGGTAGTTGTGTAAGGGTAGTTCTACCTGTCCAAATGAAAGGCTGCAATTTCTGCATTGTGTCTCTCGAAGTCAGAGAAGTAGTAAAGGTTGTAGTTAGTCTCTTCATCTCTCTCCTGCCTGTTCAGAAAAAAATATATAATCATTTCTACAGTTCTAATAGTGTACATACAGTATAAACTCAAATCCCAAAATGGTGCCCATGTGGTGGCATTTCACTGTATCTTTAAACTTCTGTTGCGTTTGTGGCGGGGATTGCCTAGCGCATAGGCTATATAGTAATATGTTGTTAGATTTTTCAAATGACTTAATTGAAAACAATGAAAACAATGCTCTTGTATATCATACTAATAGTTTGAGGCTGATGTTTGATTCAGGTAAAAGCTTGTTTAATTAAACTTTGTCTATTACATTTAAAATGTGGTAAATTGGTAAATCATTGAATTACAGCCGTACAATTAAGATAACGGCTACAAAAACAAAAAAGTTTTTAACAGCACTGACCCATATCTAAATTGAAACTGGATCAGATTGAATCAGATCGGATCCTTGAGAATCAGAATTGAATCGATTCTTGAAATTTGAATCAATACCCAGCCCTAAAGGCCACTACGGCTTGCAAGGTAGAGTAGTTCCTCTAGCTTGTAATCACAGTTTGCGATCACACTAATTTGCCGTTGTGAAGAAGTATTTGTTTCTTTACAAATACTGTTTCACAAAAGCAAAATAGCAAAGGTAAGGTACATTCATTATAATAGACTTGAGGACAATTCAATACAATAAAGATTTAGGGAATTATGAGGTGCTTTTCCACATTCTCATCTTTTGTTTCTCATCAAACCCATCTGGAGTGTTTGTTCCAGACAAATCAATCTTTCAGAAAATGTCAAGCTATATAACTTCCCCTTAGGCAATTAATAATAAATTAAACTCTATTTCGTTTCAACGATGTTCTTCATTACAACTCAGTAAATATTATTTTTGGTTTTTAATAACTGAAACCACTTCAATAAAAGTACATTTAATTCATGCTTTGTTATAGAGTCAGCCTGTTTATTTTCCTAGTCCAACGTACTTCTTGGGTTTGAATAGAGCTTGTCCATAGTTGGGAAATGTCATAACCAGCTTCAGTTGTGTCCCTCCAGTCTTCTGCACTGCAAAACAACACAGAGAACATTACCAACCCATCACATACCCCAAAACACTCTGCCTTTTAATGGAGCATCCAGACAATAGCACAAACATAATGTGTCTGAGAAAATGTGTGTCATAACCAAGGTATAACACAGCATAACACACATTGAATTTACGTTTTGTTCTGGGAGTTTTGTGTTCATGTTTGTTTTTTGTCCTTGCATGCTGCTTTGATAACATTTTAGAGAATTTAACATCTTCTTAATCACAGTTACTGTGACACTCGCTGCACAGGGTAACATTATAAATTCAATCAGTTTCATTGAATAATATTTTATATTTTTTATTAAATGAAATATTTTTCCTAACCTTTCAGACAAATATTTTAAATATTTATCAATAGCTGTTAGAAAAATGTTAGATTTTACCATTCAGGTCTTTATGTTTCTTTAATTTTATATCATGGGATAAATAAAATGATTAAAGGCTTTGAATAATATGAATGAAACAGCTAATTTGCTTAATTTAAAAATGCCATATACAATTTATTTTTTTTATCTAACTTTAACTGTTTTGATACTCATTGTTTTCATTATAAATATTTATTCTCCATGCTAAAAGCATCGGTGATCAAAGCCTATTTGTATTTTTGTGAATAAGCATATATAGTACATACAATAGTGTCTTTAGTTATTTGGGAATTTTGTCACTATTGTGAAATGTTGACCCAAAAATGGCATCTTTGCTGCATGTGAATTGTTTGCTGTAACTTCTTCAACAAATATTTTAGAGAAGGTCTCTACGAGCTTTGCACATTGACAGACTAACACTGTTCCTTCATCCTTGAGAAATAGTTGAAGCCAGATCAGATTTGATGGAGAATGTCTGTGAACAACATTATTTAAGCTGTGACTGAGGCTATTAATTGGACTCTACACTGGTAAGAAATCTAGTTTAGGTAAACAGAGTGGAAAAATTTGGTAAAAAACAGGGATGCTAGGCATAATATTTTAAGTTGTTTAAAGATTTACATGGTATAAGAAATTCATACCTTTAATACATGACAGTACCTTTATCGAAACCAGGGGTTTGCAACCTTTATCCTCCAAAAAAGCCATTTTGTGTTCAATCCAGAAAGTCATTTAGAGCCACAAATGTTTTATGACCATGGCGTTCCGATCTTCGGCTGCAGAAGCTGGCTCTTAGAACGTGGAACCTCTCTGGTGGGAAGGAGCCGGAGCTGGTGTGCGAGGTTGAGAGGTTCCGACAGGACATCGTCAGCCTTGGCTCGATGCAAGGCTCTGGCTCTGGAACCCGTCTCCTCGAGAGGGGTTGGACTCTCTTCCACACTGGGCTTGCTCCTGTTGAGAGACGCCAAGCTGGGGTGGGCATACTTGATGCCCCCCTTCTCGCCGCCTGTATGTTGGGGTTTACCCCGGTGAATGACAGGGGACTCTGACTCCGCCTACGGGTGGGGGGACGGGTCCTGAGTATTGTTTGTGTTTATGCACCAAACAGTAGATCAGATTACCCACCCATCTTGGAGTCCTTGGAGGGGGTGCTGGAGAGTGCCCCTTCTGGTGACTCTTTCCTTCTGCTGGGGGACTTCAACGCTCATGTAGGCAATGACAGTGAGACCTGGAGAGGCGTGGTTGGGAGGAATGGCCCCCCCGATCTGAAACCGAGCTGTGCTTTTTTATTGGACTTCTGTGCTCGTCATGGATTATCCGTAACAAACACCATGTTCAAGCATAAGGGTGTTTATGTGTGCACTTGGCACCAGGACACCCTAGGCCGCAGCTCGATGATCGACTTGGTTGTCGTTTCATCTGATCTGCGGCCGAATGTTTTGGATTCTCGGGTGAAGAGATGTGCAGAGCTATCCACTGACCACTACCTGGTGGTGAGTTGGCTCTGGTGGTGGGGGAGGGCACCGGACAGACCTGGAGACGGGCTCTCCAATGTCTGGTGCTGAGGTCACCGAGGTTGTTAAGGTTGGCAGGGCTCCGGGGGTGGATGAGATTCGCATGGAGTTCCTCAAGGCTCTGGATGTTGTAGGGCTGTGTTGGTTAACGCTGCTCTGCAATGTTGCGTGGACATCGGAGGTATTTCCCTTGGATTGGCAGACCGGGGTGGTGGTCCTCCTCTTTAAAAACTACAGGGGGATCACACTCCTGAGCCTCCCTCTTAAGGTCTATTCAGGGGTGCTGGACAGGAGGGTCCGATGGATTGTCGAACCTTGGATTCAGGAGGAACAATGCGGTTTTCGTCCTGGCTGTGGAACACTGGACCAGCTCTACACCCTCAGCAGGGTCCTGGAGGGTGCGTGGGAGTTCGCCCAACTGGTCTACATGTGTTTTGTGGACTTGGAGAAGGCGTTCGACCGTATCCCTCAGGGAATCCTGTGGGGGTTACTCCGGGAGTATGGGGTACCGGGCCCTTTGATAAGGGCTGTTAGGTTCCCTTTATGACCGGTGTCAGAGTTTGGTTTGCATTGCCGGCAGTAAGTCGGATTCGTTTCCAGTGAGAGTTAACTCTGCCAAGGTTGCCCTTTGTCACCAATCCTGTTCATATCATTTATGGACAGGATTTCTAGCCACAGCTAACGTGTTTAGTGGATCCGTTTTGGTGGCCTCAGGATTGGGTCTCTGCTTTTCACAGATAATGTGGTCCTGTTGGCATCATTTGAGCATGATCTACAGCTTTCGCTGGAGCGGTTCGCAACCGAGTGTGAAGCATCTGGGATGAGGATCAGCACCTCCAAATCCGAGACCATAGTCTTGAGCTGGAAAATGGTAGGGTGCCTTTTTCGGCTTGGGGCTGGGGTCCTTCCTCACGTGGAGGAGTTTATGTATCTGGGGGTCTTGTTCACGAATGAGGGAAAAATGGAGCGGGAGATCTATAATCGGATTGGTAAGGCGTCTGCAGTTATGCGGGCGCTGTACCGGTCTATCGTGGTGAAGAGAGAGCTGAGCCGAAAGGCAAAGCTCTCGATTTCTATGTTCCTAACCTCATCTATGGTCACGAACTCTGGGTGTTGACCGAAAGAACGAGATCACAGATACAGCCGGCTGAAATGAGTGGCAGGGTTCTCCCTTACAGATAGGGTGCGAAGCTTGGTCATCTGGAAGGGGCTCAGAGTAGAGCCGCTGCTCCTCCACATCGAAAGGAGCCAGTTGCGGTGGCTTGGACATCTGGTCAGGACGCCTCCTTAGTGAGGTGTTCTGGGCACGTCCCACCGGGAGGAGGCCCAGGGGAAGACCCAGGACTTGCTGGAGGGACTATGTCTCCCAGTTTGCCTGGGAATGCCTCAGGATGCCTCCCTAGGAGAAGGCCCAAGTGGCCGGGGAGAGGGAAGTCGGGTTCCCTCTGCTTAAGCTACTGCCCCCGTGACACGACCCTGGATAAGCGGAAGAAGATGGATGGATGGATGGATGTTTTATGACCTTTATAAAAATGTTTTGATGAGTAAAATGTGTGTTATTTATAAAGATACACTATTCAATTTTATTTTTTAGGTTTTAACAGAAAGACAAAACATAAAACCTTCGCAAAAAGTGGATGGATTAATTTTCAAGTTCCTGACATGTGGGGCAAATTATGTAAAAATGCACACAAACCTAATGACCATAAAAACTGTTCTAAAAAATATTGTTACTTTTAGTATTGTTCTCTCATGGTAATTCAAAGCAATTATTCAGTGAAAAACACAAAATACCTCCTAAAATCTGAATTTGCTTTTTAAAAAAAACACATTACTTGATTCGCTATTATTTTTAGCCTAAGTTCCTGAGAGCCATTGTGGAAGGGCTAAAGAGCCACTTACGGCTCCAGAACCACAGGTTGCAGACCTCTAATCTAAACTGGTACTCTGTATTTCTGAGTACACTTAGCTCCATCCAACTTTCCATCATCTCAAACCAAGTTCCCTTACTCTGCTGAAGTACTCTCAACACATTTTGTACAAAGGTTAAAGCATTTAGTTATGCAAGCCACTGTATTTAGCCCATCCACAAATTGTCAAACTGTCAAGCTTTCTGGGCTAGAGCTGTATTGATGCAGTGACTAATTTCAGCAGCTTACAAGAAATACTGTGGTCCAGATCTGGATTTTGTCGTCAATCTCAAAATAAAAAACTCTCTGAGAGTTTAGGTTAAAAACTTAAAGAGTAAGGAAACTTGAATGATTGACATGGATAGGTTCGCTGCAAGGCCAGCAGCTCATGTTTTATTGGCCATCATGAGCTGAACCCACTCCATCTTTGTTGGACCTCAAAGGTGCCCCCAAGCCACAGTCTCTATCATTTGAGAAGAATTTCAAAGTGATCCTCTGTTTGAAAGTTTAGCCCCAAACCTCAGTTTTCGCAGGATCACGAGAACTTTCCTTTTCAGCATGACAATGCGGCTCCTGTTTATAATGACATACTTGAATACCAGAGATATTTCTGTTAGAATCACAGCATTATCTAGTGTCCATCCATTAAAACAAAATCTATATTTTTTCCCCCTTTAATTATCATTTAGGGTTTTTTTTTTTTTCTGAAACCTCTGGTTAGATGCCGGATTTGGCTTTTAAATAAACAACAGCCTCACCAGTCTAATTTTTCAGTAGTAAAATTCAAAACAAAATAAATGAATATCGAAAACCAACATTGCACTTAATGTATGATGACTGATTAAGATCATAGCTGCATGTCATACCTGCACTGACAATGCGATGCGTTGCGAGCTGCTGGGTTAAAAGCTCCATGTTGGAGTCATGGTGTGGGTAGAGCTCCCAGCGTGTGATGCCCAGATGGAAGCGTAACCATGGAGGGTGGCTGCTCCTGCTGCTGTTCCACTGGACATCGTCATAGCCATCCTGGGTGTCACTTTGCCTGAAAAATAGATAAATAAATTTCACCCACATAGTTTTGGAACTGTCATGCTCTAGAAAACCTTCTATGTCCATGGTTCTGAAGCTGTGGTACCACCACCAGTGGTTGACATATGATTTGCTTTAGTGGTGTTTAAGGGAAATTTTTATATAATCTATTTATAAAGGTAAATATTAATACAAATTACCTGAACTGTTGTGTTTATAAGGTTGCATAACAAAAATAAAGAGCTGAGTATTTTATGCTAATTGATTAGTAGTAAATATTTCATGGTGTTAACTGAAAACATCTCTTGGTGGGTATACCTACTTGTGCTACAGGTAATTTATCTTTTGTCCCCTTTCCACTAACGCCTACTCAGCACATCCTGACTCAGCTCCACCCATTTCTTAGGCTTTTCCACCTTTTTTAGCACCAACATGCTGTGATTCGGTTGCGGGCCAAGCAGAGCTTAAAACGTAATGTCATCACGTATTGGCTAGGCGGTAAACTCACATCATAAACTCTCTATTAACAACGATCAGGCCGCCATTTTTAGTAACTCACAACAGCGAATGGGTGTGTTTAGAGTTGTCACAGAGCAAAAATGGTAAGTGGTAAATGCCCTCTACATGTATAGCGCTTTACTTAGTCCCTACAGACCACAAAGAGCTTCATACTAATCAGTCATTCACCCATTAACGCACACATTCACACCCTGGTGATGGCAAGCTATAATGTAGCCACAGCTGCCCTGGGGCGCACTGACAAAGGCGAGGCTGCCGCACACTGGCGCCACTGGGCCTCTGACCAGTACCAGTGGGCAACGCGTTAAGTGTCTTGCCCATGGACACAGCAACTGAGACAGTCGGAGCTGTGGCTTGAACCGGCAACAGCAAGACCAACTCCTAACTCCTGAGCCACAGTCATCCCCCAAATGGCTACCGTGGCAACACCAAAACAATATCATGAGCTTGGTGACTAGGATTCAGAAGGAGCTAGATGGAGCTACACGCAAAAAAAAAAAGTTGTTTAAAGAGGTGTTAAAGCTGATGGCTGCTCATGGCTACCAGCGAACCAACATAATGCCTGAGTAAAGGCATAGACTGCTGGAGGATAGACTGACCGCTTCTGTTCACTCTCCTGCTTTTCTCTTCTACGACCCTCCGGTTGTGTTACTTGCTGTTATTCAAACGATTAAATTGTTTTTTTTCTCACTGTTTTTCACTCCATTGAAGCTGCACCTGGTCTGGCATTGTACTTAGCTGCAATGCCTTGTTAGAGGGAGATATCGACTGCGGAAAAAGTTCCAACAAACTGTTCATCCTCTGTGTCTCGGTGAAAAGCTATGATCTCTCCAAGAAGCTTCTCTTTTTGCTAATGAGAAAGGAGATGATTTAATTTACTACAGTTGCAGTAAAGAGATAAGCAAAAAGGCACCTATATCATAAACTTCAAGTTAAGTCTTCTTGTAAATCAGCTGCACATTATGTAAAGTCTAACTGTTCTTATTTTCAATAAAATGGATTTAGCAAAGGTTGTACTTGATCATCAGTATGTTAGTAATACATTCTAATAGCTGTGCAAATGAAAGTTTGAGGCTTTCAACAGTACATTTCACATGTATTTAAGTGTGGGAAAGATTTCATGGGTTTCAAACTACCAGAAGCACACTTTAAAAAGTCATTCCTGTCATTCTGTCTTCAAATTTGTACTTCAAATATATTACCTTATGGCATTTTACATTTAAAAACATCTGAAAAAACTGTTGGATGTGGGCCCTACACATTAAAGTTAAATGGATAAATATAGAAATCAAACAATGATTAGCTCACAGAAACCATAAATTAATCACTGAAACTACAGTACAGTGGCATTGAGGCCCCATCGAGGCTTTACTAAACAATTAATTGTCATTAAAAAGAACAGTAAATAGCTAAAGGAAAACTTTTGACCTTCAAAAAGCCAGTATTAAAAAATTACAAGAAAGTTTGGCTATTTGGAAGTAAATTGTTATAGAAATTATAGCTGACATGACTTGAAACCTTTGCACAGTAGTGCAGAAGGACTACTGACCTCCAACCTAATCCATTTTGGAGCAGAGAACTGTGACTGCTCCCTGCAGTCTGACCCATCTGGTAAAATAGCTTACTGTACATGGTAATAATATGCTAGGAAACAAACAGTAAGGCTATCAAAATGACACATGTGAAAAAAATATGATATAACTACATTATGATTTTATTAAGCAGTCACATGCCTTATTTTTCCTTTCAACCTTAAAATTCCCAGATTGACAGCTTTTTAAATAAAAGGGAAATAGTTAACTATCCTTGCATGCTCCCAGTCTTTCTCTCTCTCGCTTTCTCTCTCTCTCTCTTACACACACTCACGCACACTCACTGTCTCTTCTAGATTAACTGGCTCATACTGACCATATCTGCGAGCTCCTCTGACTTGGTTTGATCTTTGGTTTCACTTTCAGGAGAATGTCATCCTCGGTAACATCAGACCTGGGCAAATTGTAAAGTGGATGGTCAAACAGCGCTTTCAGCTTTAACAAGTCAGACTCCAGGCGTTCAGTTTGGTTGGCAGCCTTCACTGTGTTGTTATTTACGGCATGTATATCTCCTTTCAGCATCAAGCGTTTGTAAGGAACTCTTAGGGCATTTATTTCTGCTTCCCTTTCGCCGCCTTGATTTGAAGAATCCCTCTGAAGAGCATCAATTGGTAGCCCTGCATGACTTCTGACCATCACTGAGGTGTCAGTGCTGTGTGCGAAATCCCTGAAATGTGTCTTGGGTGGCAGTTGGGTGTCACAAGGCAGGTGAGGAATGGAAAGTGTGACGAGCGCCAGGAGGAGGTGAAGAAAAACGGTTGTGAAAGCCAAGGAGAGACAGATTGTCCTGGAGCGTCGCCACATACACCATGTCATCCTCCTAAAAAGAAGGGCAGAGGGTCAAAGGATAAGAACTAGCTTGAACACAAAAAGAGATGAAAAAAAGATGAAAAACATGGTCTGAAAGAGTGTAAAAATATATATAACCAGTGCTTTGCAAAGCTGTGTATGCCTCTTTAATCTTTCTTATTTTGCCACTTTTGAAGGGGAACAATTCAATATATGTATCAAACTGTTTTAGAATGATTTTATACTCTCAGAATCAGAATCAGAATAAGCTTTAATGGCCAAGTATGACACATACAAGTATGACGCATACAAGGAATTTACAGATACAGTACAACCTGTCCAAGATCATTACAAACAACAACAACAACAAACAGATCCAGGTCACTGTTGGGCATGCAGCCACCGAGCGGCGCTCCCGTTTATGAAACATAGAGAAATACACATCTGGGTAGGGGAGGGTTCCACGGTGAGGGGAAAAAACACTCAACTGTGTTGTGGGTCCGTACAGAACTCACAACGCAGGTAATAGAAAAAACCACACCAACAAACATTTAAGCACATATATCTGTCAGTGGTTTCTTTTGTAGTCTAATTCAGCCAAATTATAGTTCAAATTAAAGTTCCAAATCCAAATTAATTCCCAGATTAATAGTTCCAAATCCAATTAATTTCCAGTTGCCCCAATCCGCACCAACAGTTTCTCCAAGTCCGATGACAAATTGCGGATGAGTCCCAGAGCACCGGCCAGATCGCCTCTTACAGCGTCTGTTCTGCGTCCCAGCTCCCCCAGCATTTGGTTCTGAGTCCCATCAGTACGAATCAACGCATCCAGCTGTTCCTTCAGCCGTTCAATCGCTTCCAGAACAGTGACCAATCTCGACCGTGTTTCAGATCTTTGTTGCTCCATTTTTCGGCAGTTCCAGTAACTGCCCATTCCAATCAGCAGCAACCCGATCACCATGATTGACACCCCGGTTGACCCTTACCGGTGCTTCGTAGAGTTGAGTAGATTTTATCAATAGCATTCAGAGACCAGCTGACCATTTCCATCTTCGCTTATTCAGTTTGGTTTCGGAGAAAATTGCCAAAAGATACTCCAGATAATCTCACCCCAATCCTCCAATTATTCCAAATAAATTGCAACCTAATGCCTTAAAATTAATCAAATTATAAAATACCGTTGCCTGAATGTAACTTAACCTTGGTATGAATAAAGCTTTTCTATTAAGAGCTCAGAGGTTTGTTAGAGAACATTGCCAAACAAATGGCTCTGAATGCCAGGCCATACAGGAGACATATCAAACAAAAAGATGAAGGTGACCAAAAGTCAACTTCCACGTCTACATGCAAAAACCAACAGTCCACATCACCCTGAACACACCATCCTCAGAGGTGGGTAGATTTACATTTACTTAAGTCCTTTTTTTGGGGGGGGTAAAAACTTTTAAAAGTAGTTTTGCTGTGCAATACTTTTTAGTTTTACTTGAGTAATATTACTATGAAAGTCTTGCTACTCTTAGGTGAGTAAAAATTCTGGATGCTGTGAGTAAATTCACAGAAAGAAGAACAAACATATTGTAGCCAAACATACACAAGCCGCAGACACACCTACACTTTATTTAAGCAGATTACCGGTTTCTATATAAGCTTTGGTTTTCTAAAGTAATCTTCTATCTGTTGAGGTTGTTTTTGAATTTAGAGATCAAGTAAATATACAGTAAACACCATTTCACTTTAAGTACTTTCTACCTTGTTCTAAGATTTATGCACTGCTTACAGTAAGTATTGGTATTACTATGAACAAAAGAACTTAGAATGCTTAGAATATGTTATTTTGTAATTTTGTAAATATGTTAGCTAATTCAATATATTTTTTTTCATTTTATTCTTTGATATATCACCATTTGGCCAAATATTAGATCAGATATTACTCACTACTCTAGTAGCCTTTATTAACAAATACTTGTTTTACTCTTACTTTTTTTTATGACTACATTTTACTTTTTTACTTGAGTAAAAATATGTTGAAGTAGTGATACCCTCACTTGAGTAAAATTTATGGGTTATTCTACCGACCTCTGACAATCCTACTGATGGTTGCAGCATCATGCAGTGAAAATTGTTTCCTTCTTAAAAGAGAAGTGTGACAGGCTTCCCATTAACACTTCTGAGTTACAGGTTTATGCTTCTGCTGATTGGAGACATCTGGGGTCCTTGTCATCCTCCTCTGTAAAAGCTTCACTCCACCTTCAGTTCAGGGAAAGGCCTTCTCTTCCCCGCACAAAGATTGTTTTTCTTTTTCCTTGGCTCGGGAGCTTTGCTCCACACTCTTACTTGCTTTAAATCATGTTTTTGTTTTGTAACATTTAATTAATTCCTTTAACCTACTTTAAGTATGGCGTTTCACACTTTTGTCATGGCTTTACGCCAGGTAATGACAAAGTGGGAGCTCATTTAGGATTTGAACCCGGTACCATTCACACCTTAAGTGAGAATCATTCCCCAAGTCAATTAGAGTTCAGAAACAGTAAAAGAACTGTAGGTTCATTCTCCAGTTTGAAATATGCAACCACAGGTACTCTAGAGTGATTTTTATCACTAACAATTCTGACAATTAGAAGGTCAATCTATACATCAGTTCCAACACAAATTGCCAATGTCATCCAAATTTAACACCAATGTTTCAAAAACTAAACCTTGATGAAATCATTAATCAGTTAAACTCCTACTCTTGAATCCTCAATATCTTACCCACATAAAAAACTGTTTTCCATGTCAAAGGGTTGGATCTGATTTAGATAGTTAATTCATCCCTTCTGTTGTCTTCCCCCGGGATTTAAAAACAGCAGTTATTGACGTTTTTAAAGAACAACCTAGAAACACGCTAACGCAGGCCAATCTCCAATCTTTCATTCATCAGCAAGATTATTGAGAAAGATGTGTTTTGGCACTTAAATAGCTTCCTAAAGATGACGTGCTGGTTTCCGTCCATACCACAGAACCCAGACTGCCCTCTTCAAAGTTTCAGTGATATCTGCATAAACACAGTTTCTACTAGAGCCACAATGCTGGTACTTTTGGATCTCTGTCCAACATTTGACACTGTTGATCGTGATATACCATTAAAATGACTAAATAGCTGGGTCGGTCTCTCTGGTACAGGACTTGCATGGTTTTAGTCTTACCCCAAGACAGGAAATTCTTTGTATTAATAGGCACTTTTTCATTAAGAGAGACAGAAACAAAATGTTGAAAAATATAACTCTGAATACATTTGCAAGGTATCTAATGTTTGAGAGAAATGAAACAGATAAATAGGTAACATTTTTAAAAAGTATCCTTCTGAAAAAAGATTGTTATTACATTTTTTTTACAATGTCCTTATTTTGTCCAAAATTCTATTTTCTCTCTTTGACCTCAGTCACAGATACAGTACAATCTTTTAACATCCTAAGTAAAAAGGTATGCTAAAGGGAACATACTCACATGTTTCTTTGTTTTGCCAGCTATCTCCTCTTATTGCTGTCTTTTTCAGAGGTAGGACAAGAGACAGTGTTGCATTCATGTTGCATTCATCCAGTTTTTGTCCTATTTTTCTCCAGTTTCAAGGAATTTTACGTTGGGATAGGTGCCAGGTTAGAGTGATCTGGGCACAAATCAATCTGTTTACTCATTAATCTTTAAACTGGGCCCTTTGTAGCCTTGTGTTTGTTTTATGCAATGTGACTTTTCTCTGTTTTAAAATAATAAACAAACATAATAATAATAAGCACATATAAAGCAAAAAAAAATATTCCTTAAAGCTTTGTCATATTTTAAAATATGGTACATCAAATTTAAATATATTTACATCTGAATACTCATTTTGTCAGCAATGCTATTTATTATGTAAACTTTGCCTCTGCAGCACCTTTGATGGCACTGACAAAACGCTGAATATTTTACACCCCACGCTCCCTCTCACATACTTACATGAATTTCAATTAACTTCATTTACGAACCATAGACAAACAAAAACATTTGTTTCTTTGCTGAAGTGCCATGAAAATTCTGCTTCCCAGGCAGATGAGCAGAAAAACATTAACCAGTAGGCGAAAAAAAGCATCAGTTTGTACATTTACATTATATAAAAATAATATGTACTGAAGCAGCTGTCAACCAGAGGTGCTGGCAGACAGATGTTTCATGTTCTGCGTGTGAGCTTGGGTTGAGACTTCATCAGGCTTGCCAGGCCTCACAGTGGATCCCTAAAGATACACTGTTCCTGTGAAGTCGGGTTCTTTAAAGTGTGCATATGTGTGTGTGCGTGTGTGTTTCTGCATGTTTTATAACTGTGGCGTGCTCACTCAGCCCAATCCACGTGCTGTGTGTCACAGCCATGTGAGACTCTAGAGAATCTATCGATGAAAAATCACAGCGTGTGACTCAATTAATGTCAGCTCAAAAAAACAACACTAGATTTGTTGCTTTTATTCACAGTTGGCAATATTCATTCATTATTCACCAACATTCATAAATGAATATCATAAATGATGCTGGTAATAACATGTTATGAATGCAAACAAATGAAAACAACAGACGCTTTGAGTAAATATGCAGTTTTATATAAAGCCAACAGAACTGATTCCCAGACCGCCTCTTAGGACTGTGAAATACTGAGAACTCAGTTCCTAATTATCTCTGTTTGCAAAAAACAAGTCGATATCAAGGACTGAAATTTATAGACTTCTGAGTTTCCCACAGTGCTGTGATTCTGTGTGGGATAACCAGATATAAGCATTGTGGTTAATACTGCATGTGATTTACAGAGTTGCTCATATGAAACGTTTAAATTAAACACTTTTTCTTCTGTAATTTCATCTGATTAGACCATGTTTAGTACCTCTATTGTACTATTGCTTCCACTAGCTGTAGGCTGAAAGTCATTGTCATGGCAACAATGACAGAGCTGTAGGTGGACACCAGTGATGATGGAACCACTCGAACTGAAGGACTTCTCATGAGCTGGTCTACTTTGAAGACTCCGGGAAAAGCTGACAGCCTAGTGGCCAGAAGGACAGCAGCTTCTGCAGTGGCAGAACCAAAGGCTCGGTAGTGGGAAGGAATTAGGTGAGGCTCTCTGGAAGGATTTTTAATTGGTCTCAGGAAAGTTCTGGATAACAATTCGGACAGGAAAAACTGGTTGTCGTGATTGTCATTGTTGTCCAGTGAAAGAAGCTCTTTAACAGTCTACTGAATCTAGTTGACAAGTAATTTGTTGAGGAGGATTGTTTGAAAATCTGGGGGAAGTTGAGTCAATTCCCATGGCAGAGGTTAAATAAAAATCCCCATGGTGCCGGGGTGGCTAAAATAGATTAGATTTGTTCCTTGGTGCTGAAGGCCCTCGATATTGTTGAGCTGAAGTGGCAGAGAAGGATAATGGTCAACATCTTTAGAAAATGGGCCAGAGAGTCCGACAGTCAAGTAGGGCTTTTCCACCAAAGAAGAACCAGTGCTAGTTCGGTGCTGGTACCAGAGCAGTGTTTAGTCAGTTTTTCCAAAGAAGCTGTAGCTTTTCCACTAATGCGTGGGATATGCAGTGCTGCATCATCTAAAGCATTGCAAAGCAACTATATACAGCCACGTGTAGAGGAGAAAAAGAAGCAGCATGCAGAAAAAGAGAGATTTTAACTATGGAGTTAATCAGTCCTAACAAGTGATGCTTTTTTTGTTCCACATTTTGCTGGATTTGCTGAATAACATGTTTTTGGTTACATCCATTCTGAATTTCCACACTAAGGTTTTGTAATCCCACACCCAAACCATGGCTGTGTCACCATGTGGATGAGGGAGAAAGAGTTCCTGGCCCAACAAAGAGTTGGTGCTTGGTTAAGTTCCAGTTTGGAACCAAGAAACAGGTAATTTGGTGGTGGAAAACCAAAGAACATGTGCCAGGTTAACCGGTGGCACTAAACCATCTCTGGAACCAGCTCAGTGGAAAAAGGCCCAAGAATAATTCCCATCACTCTACCTAATAAACTTTATTATAGGGTAGTGGGAGAAAGCTCTGAACAAGAATTATGCACAATTTATGTTTATACTAGTGGAGTAACCAGAAAGTTTAGTCATGCACTCACGATGTGTTTGGAGGATTTGGAGAAAGCTGCCTATTTGTACTTTGTGTCGTGATGTTGCAGAATATGGGGCTGAGCTTCTAACTTTCTTAAAATTTTACCTCCTAGGTTTCACTTCATATTTCCTTTGGTTGATTTTTTTTAGCACACATGTGTGCAGCATATAACTGGTCTGAGTATCAAATATGAAAGGTTAGCAGAAGATTAAAAATGGGGTTGAACGTTCTTGGTTTGTCTGAACTGTTTTATTACAGAGGCTAATGATTTATACTCCACCTACTCTTTGGACCACACCAACACGCATGATCAAACTCTAACAAGGAAGTTCAGTAATTATGAAATGAAGGCATAAGAACTCAATAACAAACCAATCAAGAGTAGAATGAATTAAATTAAAATAACCGGATGCACCAGACAAATAACAAGAAAATCCATCTTTGTGAGGTAAATAAGAACATTTAATGGATAAATGGCTGAAGACAAGCAAATAATAAGAAAATCAAAGTTATTTTGTCTTAAATACTGAAAAACGTTCAGGAGAATTTGCTGAATCTGCTGAATAGTAGCCATGGTAAAGGAGCAATAGAAGAAGCAACAGAGCACAAACTGACCCGAACGGATACCTGGACCTGAAACACAAACATGACGATGTCAGACAATGACAGCCACTAAAAATCACCTTTATATTTTACTCTTACTTACATTTAGTAGCATTTAAGAGGAGCAAATGATGGGGAAACAACCAGTCATGTCTTAAATATTTACATAAACATTATTTACATGAATAAAAAAAACAGTTTTTGCTGTGACAGCTTCTAAATGCAGTATGCATCTTGGCTGTGTGATTGTTTGGAGGTAAGTCTCACAGGTGTTTCCTAAGATGCCTTTTATATAGACTCACTGACAAAATAGTATTTTTAAATCTTATAATAGTATTTAAATGTGATTCTAAGAGACACTACTGTATATATATATATACAGTACAAACCAAAAGTTTGGACACACCTTCTCATTCAATGAGTTTCCTTTCTTTTCTTGACTATATTGTAGATTCTCAATTAAGAGAATCAAAACTATGAATGAACACATAATGTATGGAATCACTGTTTGTACTTAAACAAAAAGGGTGAAATAACTGAATACATGTTTTATATTTTAGATTCCTCAACGTAGCCACCCTTAGCTCTGATTACTGCTTTGCATTCTCTTGAGCTTCCAGAGGTAGTCATCCTAAATGGTTTATCAACAGTCTTGAAGGAGTTCCCAGAGATACTTAGTACTTGTTGGCCCTTTTGCCTTCACTCTGCGGTTCAGCTCACCCCAAATCATCTCGATTGGGTTCAGGTCCGGTGACTTTGGAGGCCAGATTATTTCACAATTTTTGAAAAAGTACTACATAATTCCATATGTTTAATTCATAGTTTTGATATGTTAGTAGTAATCAAACACTCACTGGAGCAGCAAATGTTCTGCTTGTTTCCTTTTTACATTTTTTCCAACATTTGAACTCTGAGTTGTGTTAATTAATATACATTTGAGCTTGAATTCTTCTTGAGTTTAGATTTTTTAATGTTTTTTTTTTTCAAAAACTAGGTAATAATAGTAGTTCTCGATATTTTATATGTTATTTAATTTTCAAGGTTAAAGCAGCAGATAAAATTCAAACACACACAATGTTTCATCCCAGCCATCAGCACATTTTAGACACAATAGTCTTAGGCAATTTTATTCACTTTACTTTTTTCAGTTTGATATTTTTATGAAAAAGTTATCACTGCCATGAAAAAAAAGCAATTATAAGTTTGTAGCAGCATCAAAGCTGTCAACTCAATGTCTTTCTTTCCAGTATTTTATAATTCTTACATCAAATAACCCATGAGTCTCTCCTGGGTCTACTTACTTCTAACTAGATTTTGTCTGCTACACTCTGTCTGTAACCCACTGATGTATTATAAACAAGATATTTTAAGTTTGATCCACAGAAATCATACATCTTTTATGCCTTCCATCTGCATACTGTTGATTCTTACTCCATTTCCCCAAAGCTTTTGGTGCCTTTTTTCCCAGTGTGTATTGTAGCCAAAAAAACAGACACAAATAGGCTATCCAATTTAAAAATAGTGTTTGCTTCATGCACACTCACAGTGAAAAAGAGACTCTAGCATATTAATATTAGATTGTTTTCTTTTATTTCTCAGCAAAAAAAAGAATCCCAGTGGTGATATTCAGATAAAAGATTTATCCCTTTCTCTCTCTTTTCTGTTATCCTCCTGATGCATCAACGCTCCAATTCTTGGCTGCCTTCAAACAATCTTTTTTGTCATCTACACCTCAAAATCTCGGGATGGTTTAACGACCGCTAAAATCAGAATAGTTTGAAAACAACCTTCCCCTAAACCGCTACTGATTTGTAGGAGTTGGCTTTTCTGAATACATTACTCATCCTATGTCTCCTTAAACCTATTTTTGCTGCAATACCACACTTGCACTCATACTTTTGAAAGCTCCAAACCTCCTCTCGTCAACACAGGTGGCAAGTAAGTTGCTAGGCTACAACACTAAGCTTTTCTAGCTCAAGGCATGCTTTGAATAAAGATTCTGAGTCGTGGCTCAGGTGGTAGAGCAGGTTTTCTGAAGTCTTGGGACTTCATTGTTCAAATTCGGTTACCTCCCTGGGGAAAATTGGAGAGAGGTTCATTGTTTCAGGCAGGTGGTGGAGGTGTGATGGTGTCAGGGGTGTTTTATTGGGAGACTATGGGCTCCTTTAAACCCCTTGAGCCTAGGTTACAAACCTACTTCTGTAGCATTGGTGCGACTATTTTCCGTCACTTCAGACAATTCAATCTTGTTTCGTGAATATGACAATGAGGTTACTATATATACACTAATGGTGCATTCTCATGACCCAAACCATCGATGCCCATAATGGCAAGATGACATTTTAAGTCTATGGTCTATGTGGTGGATTAAGAGACTTACATCGTACTGTAGTTGTGCCACTGACCAATCTACAGTGTTTGCTGTCATGTCAATATAGTCTCTAAGGAATGTTTTTGACACCTTTCTTAGACATTGATATAAAGAATCGATGCCATTCTGAAGGCAATAGTGGGTCCGATACTTACTAGATCAACCTAACAAGGTGCCTTGAATTTTTTTAGAATTCTTAATAAATAAAATCTATGTTTTTTCTTGCATTAATGATATAATTAAATTTTCTTCTTCTCTCAAACACAGAAGATCAAGCATCAGCAGACATTTATAGCTTCTCCTGGGTAAACGTAAATTCCCATGCTCTTAATTTTCAGCAATCTTAAAGCACTGTCAATCTTACTGCCTTTATACAAACTTTGTCAGCACATCTGGATCTTAGTAGTCTATTCCAATAAATTACAAGCAGACAAACAGCAAAATCCAAAGAAATAACAGGAATAACAATATTAATTCAGCAACTAATCTAGACAATTTAATTGTACACAGCACAAAAGACTTCATACAACTCAAAAGGTTACCAAGAGAAAAAAGAATAGTATAGAAAAAAGAAAACAAAACCCTTCACTTGGTTTAACCCAGTGATGCACTCAATCAATCACCATGCATCTATACAAACAGGAAGTACTGGGCTGGCTCCTCTCATACACCTCTTCTGGATGCATAATCTGGACAAAGGGACAAACAATCCTGAGTACATAGAACAATAAAGAAACAACTTACTAGAAAATAGCTTATAACAGAAGGAGAATTCAAACCAACTCTTGGCCAAACATATGCTAAGATAGATACTTGCAGCATAATTACACCAAAAACAAACATGGAATAGAATGTGATGCATATTGTCACAATATTTAAACTAAAGCACTATAAATAACTGATGAGATGGAATAGATAAACAAAGGCTAACACACATGAGGACAGAGAGACCATAACAGTTGTGGTTTTGGACTGTGGGAGGAAGCCGGGGTACCTGGAGGGAACCCACGCATGCACAGGGAGAACATGGAAACTGCAAATAGACACCCAGGCCAGGATTTGAACTGAGGACCGTCTTCCTGCAAGCACACACTGTGCCCAGATAGCAAACAATGTTGTCAAATAAGGATAGAGAATGAGAGACATCACTAACCATCATTAGCTCATCATTAACCATGGAGGCTAAATCACTATTTTTAAAGTGATAACATCTATTTTAATACAATCAATAGTTAACATATCTTAAAGTATTGGATGATATAATTCCAAACTGTGGCCTAACTTCCTGTAGTGGCAAACTGTGCGCAGATGTGCACTAAGGCTAGGTCGTAAGCTGTAACAAATAAAGCTTATGTTTGTATCGTGTAAAGGTTGAAGTGTTAGCAGTCGCCTGTTTCTCCTTCACTGACGTTACTGAGTGGAGAACCTCTCATACCAGTGTTGCCATGTTGCAAAATGCGGTGGTGTGCAGTGATTGGTGGAGCAGCGTAAATGCAGTCTAAACCAATGGTCTTTAATTTCTGTGCAGAATTTTAAAGCTGTCACAAAAGACAGAGGTCAGGCTGTTCTGCACAGGTGAAAAAAGAATAGTTGGCTGAGAGAAAATAGCAATGACACAAAAGGGACTTCAAAATGTAAAAGTCATTTCACGGCTTCTATTTCAAAATCTTGCTCTCCACATTTTCATATCTTTATATGCACAATAGAAAAATCTGAGTCAGGGGGGAGACATGAGACCAGAAGCGAACAGCAAGGAAGAAGACACAAGGTTTCAAAGGTAAGGAAAGATTAGAACTTGCTGAGGGAACGACGTCCTTTGGTGGCAGAAACAAGACAGGAATCAGGACAGAGTTATAACTGATGTTTTAGAATTACTCTCATTCTAACTACAACGATATTTTGTCTATATTTTAATAGGAAATCCAGGATTGATGTCAATGCGTTTGTTAAATGTGCAGACTTCACATTTACTCGTATAACAGAAGATTAAATGGATTAATGCGATTTGTGTAAAGATTTTTGCAGAAGAACAGAAATATTTATTTTGTAGGGGAAAAAACAGAGAAAGCTGTGTGTGGGCACAGGTGTAGCCTTTATTTTATTATTTTACTGTTTAATATCAGCAGGCGCCCAACTTAAGTCAATCTAGTCAATCAATTTGCGTTAATTGGGTTAGCATGCTTTTTCTTACATGTTTTTATTCATTTTAAATAATATTCAGTCCAAACAAGCTGAACACACAGAGCAGTGTGCATGTCTTTTATCTTTTTTTTTCTTGGTAGGAACAGTGTTGGGGAGTAACAAAATACATATACCGTTGTTACGTATTTAGAATACTATTTATGAGTAACTGTATTACGTGACAGTTACTATTTTTAAAAATAATATTCAGAACACAGTTACTTTCATAATACCATCAGAAAACTTGTGTGTCTTCCACTTTCCACCTGAAAGATGCATCTATAAAATTTGGGAAATGTGTGCCTCCACACTATGTAGGCTGTCCCATAATATGACTAAACAACATGCCGTAGATACCATAGATATCCTATGGCCAAAACACTCCCACCTAACAAGCACCAGCGTTAACGTGACTGGCCAGGTAAGGATTCAGACCAGGAGCAGGAGTGTTTTGAGCCAAAACCACAGCTGAATCAACCTTAGTCTGACTGAAATCAGACTTTTGAAATGCATGTATACACCCTAGCTCAACTTGAATCGAACCAAACTGGAGTTTCAGAAGCCCAACTAAGTTACCCAGATAATGTGTTTGAGAATCGGACTTCTCTGCAACCATTACCCCCCCCCACCCACCCATACTCGCACATGCCCATCGGGAAGTTAAGAGACGCAAAAGTGTGACTCAACAACAACACAGTAGTAGTGTAATAATAATATACTGGTTAAGACAAACAGAAGCTGAAATCACTGCTCTTACTCCATCTGCTTCACTCCTGCCAGCCTCTGTTTACTGCCCGCGTGCAGCTACAAGCTAACCGCTATAAGGCTAACATGTAGGGATGTATTTTGCCATCCATCATTGGGGAGTAGAACGTACTTCATTTAATAATTCGATTGTCTGAGTGACATGTAAATTGGGACACGGCTCTCAACAGTGGACAAGCCCTTAGTCCGATTACTCCAAAAAGCTCGATTTAGATGTGCATGTAAATGTACTGACTGTAGTTAAGCCGTCTGACATTGACGTCCAGCCTGCCACGATCAGCCCTAGCTGCGTCCAAAGACTCAACATTTAATCTAAAGAAACACCTTAAAGTAATTTATTGTTATAGACCGTGTCTGTCTAATTTTACTTTTTTGTCCATTATTTAACAGGGCCTGTATCTTATTGGTAAGGTCATTTCTCACAGTAACAGTGTCCGTGTTGGTTGTATCTGAAATTACGTTAGCTTGATTAGATGTTGTTGTGATGGGATTCCCGCAAATTATAGCTATATGGATAAAAGCCTTTACAGTTTACATTATTTTCCATGTTTATAACAGGACTTTGTAAATAGCCTAATTGGCTGTCGCTGCAAAACAGCTAAACTTAATTTCAAATTACTAAATATAAACTCTAATAAAATGTAAAGCAATATTAATGCAGTTTGTGCTTTGTTTTTTTGATCACTGAGCGGTAGCAGCACTGTTCCCAAAATAATTTAATGTTTTTTTAGAGGGTTGTTCACAGTCAGTAAATAATGTTTAGCATTAATATGCTCTCTGTTTTCCTGTTGGAGTAGCTACTAGTATATTTTATTTATATTTAAAAGAGTGAAATTCTGTTTTTAAGGGGAAGTATATTCAAAGTATTTAGAATAAAATACCAGAATTCAGCAAAGTAAAGGAATATTTTACAAAATACATTTTAAAGCAGGTTTTCAGTATTATATAACTAAATACATTTACAAAATATTCTCCCCAACACTGGGTACAAATGTGCCTTTTACGTCATTGAAAGCCCCATAGAGCCTCTTTCAGAAAGATTTGCCGTTCTCCCCACTCACACTGGGGAAAGATTTTCAGACAAAACCAACTAAAGTGTTTTCTATGACTTTGTGGTTCTCTGCATAAATATTTCACCATATGGCGAACACACAAGAAGAGGAAGCAATTTATGTAAAAGGTCTCTGAAGTTAATAAAGGACGAGGTCGCTCCTGTGACAGAAGCGTGCTCACAAACACTGTCGACCGGATTATTCTTGGCACTGTTACAGTAATTGCTGAATGTAATGGCCTCTTCCCATGAAATAGGTCAACCAGGTGAATCCAGGTGAAAGCTATCAGTGTATTATGCTGGCATAATTCCCATCAATCCCACGATATCCTTGTCAAAACCCTCTCTGTCATTATGTTTGGATGTTTGCAGAATTAGGTCAGTGATTCTAAAACTAGGACTGTTTGTCAACTTCCAAAATCTGGTGAACAAACTTTTTTTTTCTTGCGAGACGAGCACTGCAGCCTTTTATTAATCATGGATACTCTGTAGACATGTTAAATACAAGGATTATTATTATTATTATTATTATTATTATTATTATTATTATTATTATTATTATCATCAGACTACATTTCCAATTTAATATTTTTTGTCATTTTTATTTAATTTTATTTTTTACTTGGAACCATTTGGTCAAATAATTTACATATCTACCATATATTTTTGCATACTGTGTTTAGAATTTCTTTCTGTTTTCTCTGTCATTCAATTTCAGTATTATGTTTAGTTATATTATATATATATATATATATATATATATATATATATATATATATATATATATATTTATTTATTTTTTTTATTATTATATTGAGTCTTGCCAAGTTTTTGGGATCCGGTACACCTACTTTTTTTTTCTATAGATCTTATTATGAGTCATTTAAGTTAATGCATGCATAGGTAAATTAAATAAATGTTTGTTTTTTCATTCATTCATTCATTCGTATGCAACACGAAAAACATCTTGGGTTTTCTGCCTTTCCAAACTCATATCATGCAGGGTTTAGGAGCAGGAAGGAAACACACTCCTCAGCCACAATCTTGATTCTCCAAGGTAATCCCAAGCTGTTTCCACAAAATAACAGGTACACAGCCCCTCCAGGAAATTTGTGAAACACCTCAGATCCTCCTCCCAGTGGGACTTACGGAAAAATCTTTAAAGGCACACTCCCAGAATGCATCCTCATCAGATACCTAAACTACCTCTGCTGACCCCGTAATGCTTTTCTGCTTTTTTTTAACACACACAATATTTGTTTGAATTGCAAAAGGGGCAAGGTCAAAAGGACAAGGAGTTCATGATTTCCATTTTAAATGAAAAACTTTTTTTATCAGCATGTATTGATCGAACAACAATAACACAATATAGAAAGCTGATATAAAGGTAGCATTGTATGCATTCGTATATTGGCAACATCTAGTGTAACGGAAACAACATAATAAAGTAAGGTTGGTTGGTTTTAGCTTCATTGACTGATTTTACCAATAAATCTAAAAAAAAACTATAAATTCAGTGTATCAACTTTTTTACAAAAATATTATATTTGCTTCTCAAATAAGCAGTTAAACCACAAATTTGAACAAGTGCCGTCACAAAGCACATCATGATTTTGGAAGTGAAATTATATGGTTTCCAAAAGGTTTCCAAATTTCTTAAAAACTCTGAAAAATGGCTTGTATATTTGTCTATAGCTCCCTTTACCCTGATGCTACTCAATAAAATCCACTGCAACCAAGTTTTTTCATAACTTGCATAATAATTTGCAAGAATTCACCAATGCGTAATTGAATCTATTGAAGCTGCTGTTTAAAGGATTCTGAAATAAGTCTGGTCTACAGTTTGCCACAGGTCGTGTGCGGGACTGAAAGATGGTGGTGGTGGCAGCATCATGCTGTGGGAGAGGCTTCCCTTTAGAAGAGCCAGGGAACCTTTTCAGAGTTGATGGATGGAGCTAACTACAGCAAAGTTGCAAAGATGCAAAACAGTTGAGGATGGAGCAAAGGTTCCCCTTCCAGCTGACAATGACATTAAAAATACACCCAGAGCTACAAATGTTAGCATATCCATGCGTCGCAATAGCCTATTCAAGGTACAGCCCTGGATCTAATTGAGCGTCTATCACATAACTTGTTCATAGTCACCTTCCAATCTGACTGAATTCAACCTTTTTTGCCAAAAGAAACAACAGAAAAACAGGTAAAGAATGTCTTTGAAAGTCTCTAGATGCCTGAAGCTGATAGAAACAGAGAAACATCATTGTTGTTTCAAGATAAAGACTTTGAAGTATTATTTCACTACAGGAGGACAAATCTGGATAGTATGACATGTTATCAAGCTGAAAGTTGCTAATAAATCCAACTCAATATCAAGCACATGATCAAAAACTTCAAAGATAGTCACGGTCATATTGAATGCTAACAGTAGTAGAAAAGGGGTAAAGTACAGAGTGCAGCCTGACCTGATGTGCTTACTGTTTTTGGTTTTAAAAAAAGCTGACACGGAATTTGGCAAATTCTGCTGATATGTCAACAAAGATTGCTTCTGTACCTTTACTGCAGGGTCACAAAGCCCTCTGATCTCTGAAGAAACAGTTAAATAACATCACATTTCATCACTCATAGTTTTCAGCTTTTACACCTCTAGATCGCAAAAGGAAACTTGCTATTTAGGATTCACCTTATAGCCAACTATATAGTTATATTTGAGGGCAAATAAATGTTTTACTTTACATATTCGACCGTAAGAGCACCACTCATGGGGTTCCAGACAATAATCAAAAGGCTTTAATAAAACTGATAATAAAGTTCTATTGTTAACATTGTGCTGAGGTTGTGTTAATTTGGTTTTGTGCTTTTACAAAAAAGAAATAACAGAGCAAGGATTTCTTGAACTCAAGCCAACCCCACCAGTTCGCAGCTTTTCTTTCTTTTAACAAAGAATTCTAGGGTAACATTAGAGCAAACTGAACAACTTAAACGGTGTTTTTAGAAATATTTAAAAACTGTAATGCAGCAGCTTTTCAGTACATATGAACACACAAAAGGAGGTATTTTCTTTTCCTTCATACTTTACAGTTTCCCTCCCTGAAGTGTAACCTTTACAATCAATTATTGATTTATTTATGTCGGCTCTTTTTGACTCTTCCTTGTAAAACAGCTGCTTCGAATACTGGTGTGGTCCTACTTGTGATGCACATACTTCCCTTTTAAATGAGAAACACAAATTCAAATATTTTTTATAATATGATTAGAAATGCATTATGTTGTCACCTTCCTGTATACAGCATTGAGTAAATCCAAAGTGTCTGTGAACCAATTTTTTAAAGTCCTCGTTTGGATTAAAGTCTGGACTTTGACTGGGCCATTCTAATCAATGAGTATGCTTTGATTTAAACCATTCCACTGGCTGTATTTTGTCCTGCTGTAAGATGAATCTTCAACCCTGTTTAAAGCCTTTTACAGCTTGTCTTCCTTGGAAAGGAAGACAATGGTTTTTGTTAAGATAACCCAACAGTTTGGGTTATCTTAACAACACCATGATAAGGATGGTGTGTTCTGGTGGATGTCTGGTGTTCTGTTTCCATCTCAGCATTTTGAATTTAAGCTAAAAAGGTTTATTGATGTCTGAACTGACCAGACTACCTTCTTTCTCATTTGCTGTGATCTTCTACAATATTTATGGCAAACCCCAAACACAGTTTCTAATGACTTTCTTCCAATAGGAACTGTTTATTGGCAAGTCTTTGATAAAGTACAGATTTGTGGAATCCAGGACAAACAAAATATATTCTCTCAACTGATTCTCCCAGCTGAGCTGTAAATGTATGCAGCTCCTCCAGGGTTAACATGGACCCTTTGGCTGCTTCACAGAACACCTGAATATAAACTGATTCTAAATAATAACTCAGGTGGAGTCGATTCTCTGCATTGGTCCGTGGTTTTCAGCCAGGGGTTCGTGTAACCATTGCGGCCCGTGATGGATTTGCAAGGGGTCCTTGATAATAAAATAAATATTTTTATAGATATGACATTTATAGAAATAGATTATTATTTTACTCAGATGTGACCAAGACCTTTATATACCTAAACTACAGAAGGTAACATGTCTTTCTTTTTCTCTTTCACAAGTATAACTCATAGTACAGGTGCTGGTCATAAAATTAGAATACGAAAAAGATGAGTTATTTCAGTAATTACATTTAAAAAGTGAAACTTGTATATTAGATCAATTCATTATAGACTGATATATTGCAATTCTTTTTCATGATTTTAACTAACAAAGTCCCAAATTCAGTATCTCAGAAAATTTGAATATTGTGAAGATTTTCAGTATTGAATACCCCCACTCTCCTGTCAGCTCAAAATTAATCAGCTCTGGCACACATGAGGACCAAACAGGGAAACAGAGAGGCATCATTACACCTCTGTCCACTATTCAACCCAGGTTACAGAACCTCTTAATTCAGAAACAAGTGCAAATGTCTCACTTATAAACACCACATCCAAATGACATACAAATAGAAGTGGAAATTCAGCTTTGTTACATATATATTTCTGAAAGCAGCTGTACAATAATCTGTCACATACATGTTTCTGAAAACTACTGTAAAAACTTTTGTTACAGCAGTTTTCAGAAATATTTCTGTAATAAAAAATATTTTTTTCCAGGATCTTTCAGAAATATTTAACAATGTGACATATGTTTCTGAAAAATACTGTACAAACTTTTGTTACTGCATCTATATATATTCTGTTCTGTTACATCTTACTAGAAACTGCCAATATGCCAAGGCACAACTGCTGTTTTATGTTTTTTGTTCTGAAAATCACAGAGTCCTCAGACTTGATCAAAGATTTGCAAGGGGTACAGAACACATAAAAAAGGTTGAGAACCACTGGCTAGGGTGATTTCTGAAGGTTAATGGTTGCACACCACTCAGACATTTACACTCTAAAACAGTTTCTGTCTAATTCACTACTAGGCCCTATTTTGTCTAGGTCTATCTCAAAATCTGACCAGATTTATTAATAAGATAAAAAAGTGTCAGTGAGGAGGACAAACTCGTGCAACTCATTTCTTTGCCTCTACCTGAACCTTCACAAACAAATAAAAACAAGGACAGTCACATTAAGAAAATTTTGAAGATTATTATTATTTTGAAGGGAATCACTGAAATGGCTTAGAACTAAATACATTAAATATCTCTTGCTGTAAGAACATTCCAGAGCACTCTGGCCACATTCAAGTATGCTCCAGAAAACTGGAAACTTCTCAAACACAGTAAAATCAAGCTAAAACCCACTCCGTTTACATCTGCCTGTGATTAATAATCAGTGGAACGTTTGAAACCAGGTGTTTGCGAACACTCCAGAAAAGTCAACATTTCTTTCCATGCTGTCAAACATTTGAGTAAAGTGATTGTCCAACAAACAAACCTGTGTTTAATTTACATTACACATACAAAACATGTTAAAATTAAACGATCTAAAACAAAAGAATTAAAATGTATTTGAAGTATTCAAATATCTGGTTTGAACTGGGCAATAATTCTAGTCTGGATTGTAGTTTTTCCATCACTGCTCTATATTTTGCCACCATAATGTACGTTTTAATTCCGTTTATAGTTACAGCTTCATCATGTGAAGCAGTTTGAACTAGTTTTCTATACAATAACCTTGACTTAAAACCATTTTTCCTCACTGAATTAACATCTAGTCATCATAAATACTCCAAAGATATTTCTTAAAGATATAATGTGCATATAAAAAAATACTAACCCCCCCCCAAAAAATACTCCAAACTCTAATTTCTCCGTGTTTCAGTTTATTGTACAATCAGGTAGAATCACAAATAATGGTCCATTGCACTGGATCATTATCACTGGCATCAACATGAGACAATCACAAAGCTTTTGTCACCCAGTGGGGTGATTATTTTTCACTCACACACACTTCAACAAGGAGAAAAAGTGAATCAGGTATAGTGTTTGGCTCAAGACATTCTGAGCCCTTAGTCGTAAAAAAACAACACTGGACTTTAAAAGATGTCTTTCAAGTTGCATTAAAATATGTACAATTTTAAAAAAAAGACTCTTAAAAAATTTATTGTAAAGTAGTGCCGCTGTTGAGAGAAAGACTCGCGTGAAAAGTTTCCGATGCCGTAAATTAGGGGGGGGGACAACCAAACAAAAATAATTGTGCACAAAATAGATGACCAAGGTGACAATACAAGGTTTTTAGGAGTGAAAAATAAATGTGTGTCCAGCACACACCAACATGGAAATCATTCCTTCAAACACACATTCACTCCCTGAAGAAAAAGAAGGATAAAGGACTTAGGAGACCCTGGCTGGCTGTAAGGTTTTCCTGTTTTTGGAGAAGTTGAATTGACTTGCAGAAGGAAACACACAAGCATTCTAAGTTGATATTTAAGAACAGAAGCTGGCTTAAATGGAGGGTAAAAATAAACTGAATAGTGTCAGAAAAAGTAAGAAGCTGTTCAGTCACAGTCTGAAATGTAAATTCCCATCCGTCGTTATTTTATTCATGAAGGAGCCCTTCTGTCTCTGCCGCGTCACAGATGGGAGCAGTGTCCGGATGGCGGCTGGTGTTTCATTTCCAGCATGGCGACGGCATCAGTGAGCCGAGGGCGCGGCGCTAAGAGCACTTCCACACACAGACAGCCAGGCTCCCGCCAAAAAACATGTAGAGCAGGTTCTTTACTTCGTGTGTGACCTCGAAGCCGAAGCCCTCGCCGATCACAACGTGCCACGAGCTGCCGAACTTCTTGTCCATGGACTCCTTGATCATCTTAGCCGCGCTCTAGGAACAAGAGAACAATATGGAACTAGCTTGAGAGCAAAATCTTTAAAAAGTAACTTTGGGCCGATACTTGATCCTCTCATACCAAAGGAGAGATACTAATGCACTCACTTCATTATTGGTAGCGAATTTCTCGCAGGCCGTAACACACAGCTCCATGGTCTCAACCCTCATTTCTTCTGGCATATCTGTGTGCTGGAGAGAAACGTAGTTACAGAGTGTTTTACTTGTTTCAGGGTGTTTTACAGACTTGTCTAGGTGTCAGATACAGAGCAGAGTAACAAATTAGAGACGACTGATTAATCGGTAGGCTGATAGTATTGGTGCCAGCAGAATTAACACCTAAGTAGTTACTATCTGCCTCAAAACTATCATCCCAACATTACTAAAACAGAAGAGCGAACGCCGCGGACCCAGAAAGACGTGTGACAACTTGCTAGCTGGAAAGTGCACCCAAACACAAGGTAATGGTTTAAAGTAGGGCTGCAACGATTCGTCGAGTTACTCGAGTTACTCGATTCCAAGAATTACTCGTCAAAAACTCTACCTCGAAGCCTCGTTAAATTCCCAATGACGCGCACGATAACACAGGGATCGGATTGGTCCACACGGACCGTTTTGGACGCACCTCTGCACAACAGTAGTGCGTAATATAGTTTGAATTTAGTTGGCATGATGGCGGACACTAAAGGTGCCCCTAAACGGCAGAAAATGTGTAAAGTTTGCGGTCATTACCTTCTAAAAAAAGAAGAGAAAGTACAGTGTATTTACTGCAAAGTAGAACTGGCGTACCACAGCAGTACGAGCTCAATGATCCAGCATCAGAAAAGATGCTTTTTCACCAAGCGTCGCTGAAACAAGGAACATAACTTTAAGCCTGTATACATTGATATCTCAAGGAAATTTCAATCGAACGCAACTGGACTTGGTAATTTGTCTTGGAACGGAGCACAAAGGATCCAAAGACCTAATCAGGCATGTAAAAGCCCTCCAAGAGGTTAAATAAATGAGTCTCCAAACCAGTTAGTTGGACCAGTCCCAGCCTGGTCAGCGGCGAGCATGAACTGATGAAGCCTCTTGGATAAGAGGAGAAACGTCTTCCAAGACAAATTACCAAGTCCAGTTGCGTTCGATTGAAATTTCCTTGAGATAACCATGACCTGGATGAATGAGAATATTCACAGGCTTAGTGTATACATTGATGTTTGCTAATTTTAATACTGTATTTGTAGCGATGTCATGATGCTGTTTGACTAGATATGATGTTTAGCTTTGAGGTTTTTAAGTAGTAAACTTATTCACGTTCAATCGCAAGAGAGCCATGTCCACACACATGTCACAAAACAGAAATATTTTTCTGCGGTTTGGCCTGTCATCCACACGTAAACGCAGATTTTCGGCACGAAAAACAAATCTTTTAAAAAACTATGTCCAAAGTGGAGATCAGAGTTTTCTCTGTTTTCAGTATCTGCGTGTAGACGGATAAAAACAGAGTTTTAAGTGCTGTAACATCACTATCTGAGACACATTTTTTTCCCAACATCACATTTAAATTCAACAGACTTAATGCTGGGCTGCGACCAAAGTAAGGAAAAACTACTTTCTCACTCTCTCCTGACATAGAGACTCATGTGAGTGTTTAGAATGATTAATAAGCGATTTTTCCTAAACATTCAGTGCTGCTGAGCAGGGGCGTATCCAGGAGGTTAATAAAGAGGGGCTAAAAGGGGCCAATGGTAGGTCTGGGACCGTAGCACCAAAATAAAAGCAGAGTTGTTCTTCTAGTGGGGACCCAATCTGAGCTGGTCACATTTTAGAGTTTTCATCTGTTAAAAGGACATTTAAAGACATTTTATTTTACTAAGGTTTATGTAACAATGTCATCTCAAACTCTGCTTGCTTTTCAAACAATTTAAAGGCAGGGTATACGATTTCATTTTAAAACACTTTTTTTTTTTAACTACAAAAAATGCTCTTCATATACCAGTGGCCTATATGTTAGGAGTTCTTAAAATTGACCGAGTAATTTTCATTCTTTCTACAGCGAGAAACCCTGGGAAAACCTCATCCAATCAACTTCCACAGTCCGTCAAGGATAAGAGGCTTGTAAGCAAAGCTTCGGTGTTCCAGCACTTCCCCCTCTGCGTGTCCCCTTCATGTACACACAACGCTCGTTTTAGCCTGTAAACAGGAAGTTAGCTTGCGTTACCTTGTTGCACCAACAGATAAATTAATTGCGCCAGCTGCAGTAGCCGACGTGTTTGTTTGGCGGAGACCCAACAAGACCATGCTGGCTGCGCATGCCTGTGTTATTGAGGCGTGGCTTAGGGGGAAAGCATGAAGCAAGGGGTGGGGCTTGTTATTTTGCAATAACGCCCACGTGAGGAGCGCTCCCACAATCGTGTACCCTGCCTTTAAGTGATTGGCGAAAAATAAAAATCACAAAAACGTTGCAACTTTTCACAAAAAAGTAGATGGGACTGTTTTGGTTTATTAACTTACATTATTGCTGATGACTGTTATTTTGTCAAATAAATAAATAAATACTGTAAATTGGCTTAGTATTGAAGCTAAATGTTGGAGTTCTTAGTTGTTGTTTTTTAGATAAAAGGCAGATGCTTGATCATTTTACAGCCACAATATTTTCAGTATGCATGATTTGTTTTGTTGTTTAAAACGGTAAAAAAAAAATACAATTAATTGAATGGATAAAGTGCTAGATAAATCGATTACAAAAAGGATCGATAGCTGCAGCTCTAGTTTAAAGTCTTACATTATTAAACAAAATGTTGCCTTTATATATCAGTTTAACATTAGGTTCATTCATAAATCAGTTTTATGTTCAGAAAATGATGAATGTTTTGACTCAGGTTATCCTGACCTATACATTTCTTTGAGGGTGATGAGTAAAGCTACGGTCTTTGGTTAAAGCTAGCTAGCTACCTAGCTAGTTAGCTAACCCAAACATGAACTATTGTTCAGTGAATGAGCTAATCCAGTGTTTAGCTTACTTACAACGCAGGCTAGCTAGTTAACATAAACTAGAACAAAGTGAAAGGAGAACATCATGAGACTGAATTGGAGAAAGCCTATTTCATGTGGAGTAGTCCTAACGTAAGAACTGGGCGGTGGACAGCCGCCATACAGAAGTGTTTACTTGGCTATGCAAGCTAGGTTCAACCTTAGCATTACTCAGCATACACGGCCAGTCTCAGAGTAAGCTCAACTCACTCGTACTGTAAAGGGATTCCACAGCACCATGTTACATGTACTTTTACTGTGTTTTTATGGATAAATAAGACAAGAGTAAGAAGCTGTATCCATCTATTTCGACACAGTCTGTCTGTTATTGTGGGCAGGGAACAGAATACAATTTGGGGTGATCGGCTCAGGAGTTGGGAGTTCGTCTTGTAATCGGAAAGCTGCCGTTTCGAGTCCTGGCTCAGACGGTCTGGTTCGTTCTGTCCTTGGGCAAGACACTTCACCCGTTGCCTACTGGTGGTGGTCAGAGGGCCCAGTGGCGCCAGTGTTTGGCAGCCTCGCCTTTGTCAGTCTTCCCAGAGCAGCTGTGGCTACAATGTAGCTTACCATCATCAGTGTGTGAAAGTGCACTTGAATGAGTGGATGAATGATTGTTGTGTAAAGTGCTTTGGGGTCCGTAGGGACTAAGTAAAGTGCTATACAAATACAGGCCATTTACCAATTGGAGGGCTGTGCAGATACCAAACTTCCATGGCGGTAAAGCGAGCTTCCAGTTTCATTTAACCCGCAACAACAAAACATGAGGGCTAGAGCGATAATATTTTTCGAAGTGCGTGCTGGCCGGACTTCCTCTATGTTATACGGTAGCTTCACTTACTGGAGGGCTTGACACAGTGAGAGCCTAGCCTGGATAAATCTCTGTCTAATCATTACATATATAATTGTTTCTTGCACGAAAACATCCGGATTTAAATATGCAAGAAATGAATAAGATTACGAGGCAATAGGATGAAGACGACAGGGAACCAGCCTCAACCTTTTGTATTATAATACATATTAAATGTACTGAATTATGTTATTTGAATATCTACTTATGATTCCTATTTTTGTTTTCTACTGTAAGTTCTGAAAATAAAATTTTAGTATTTACCTTCCAGTCCAATGTGTTTCTTAGCCTACTCGCTCTGTTACAGTTTGAAGATTCAAATATTGGCAATTTTTGTTTTTGGCTTGTTTTTTGTTTTTTTTTGGGGAGGGGGGGTTGGGTTTTTTTAACCAATACGCTCTTGATACTTGGGTTTCTGTGGTTCAGCAGGATCTCTATCATCTCGTTTTACACAGGTTTTACAGCCCAGATTTATTTGGACTTTGAATGCAGGTCGACTTCCAGAAGCGATGATTAAAAAAAAGACGTTTTGAACATATTGTCTGCCATTTCTTATTTCTTTTACGAGAATACTGGGAGGAAAATAAATTTAATAAATTAGTTATTCTATTTTTAAGTCTTATCATCCACCCCTACGTGGAGTCATTTTATAGATCCAATACACCCAGAGTAATGTTTTTTAAAGTGGCTTTCCCTGTTCATTTTGATGATTATTACGTAAAGCTGATGAAAATCCTAAATTCAGTTCCTCACTACATGAGACCGATATTTTTATCTTATTTTTTTAAAACAGAAATATTTTCTCGCCATGGGCTGCATCCCAGCACATTGATGGAAAGTTGAGTGGAAGGGGGGAAAGAAAGAGGTGCACACAACACAGGGAAGCCTTGAGAGGACTGTGAAGCAAAGCCTATCCAGGAGTTTGGGGAATAAAATACAACCAGTATCTACAGCTGAAGTAAGTGCTTCAGATGCTAGTATTAACAGTTATATCCAGAATGTGGTTGCCTCCTTTGCAGACCCAGGACCTCCTGACCAACAGACTCCATCATACAGGCGCACACACCTCAGCTGAGGAGCAGGAATGGAATCAGATGTTCAAACTCCTCTTTTCAGATTAAAGTAAATGTTTATTTTTAAAAGAGTTTCGGAGAAGAACAGAAAGGCAAAATATCCAAGTTGCTTTGAGCACCAGGAGTTTTTCACATTTAAGGATGGTTTAAGGAGCCATGTCATCATGTTTGCCCAATGGGTTTTAAACAAATAAACTGTGATGCCTGCCTCTGCTTACAAGCTGTACAAAAATGCTGATTTAATTTTCCAGGAGGACTTGGCACCTGATCTCACTTCCACCAGATCCAACGACGCTGACAGGCATTAAACCATCCTGGTCTTCCTTAAAGCCTCAGCAGAACCACAGGCTGATCGCCTCTGTGGACAGGGAGTCCCAACCAAGTACTATAATAAGTAATTTATCAATATAATTTAGATCCAGACTATCAATATTTGTGTTTGAAGTTAACCTGAAAATGCAACTGAAATACAGAATAGGGGAGGTTTCCCCCCCTTTCCAGAATATAAAAAGTGCAGGGGGATTTTTGATTGCAGCTATAGAGTCTATTTTATAGCAAAGATGTGGATCCTCTAGTGTTTGCTCATACAGCACAGCTATACCTTATTAATATCAATAAACAAGCATTTACCAAGCAAGTTTAGGCAAAATGAGCAGAGGTTTGCAGTGCTGTCTTACTCTGATGAGAGGGAAACTGTGCAGTCTCTTGTAGTCGGCCTCTTCTTTCTTTCCCTCACCAGTCCCAGCCATTCCGACTCCTACAATACGAGATGTTCCGCCTTATTACAAGATGATTACCAATATTCTGCTTTGTTACAAAGACGCAGTCACTGAGGATCACAGAAACCAGTGGGAGTTTAGTAGCTAAGAAGGCTAAAAAAAAAAAGCATGAGCCGACTGAAAATCGGGTTAGCTTACAACACTTAGCCTCAAACTGCTATCAATGTTATTATTACCATATTGTATACTGTATTTGGCTTTAATAATAACGGTACAAGTGATGATTCGTAAAGCTGAGTAAACCTCGGCGTGTCAATAACAGTAACTGAATCAGTTTTCTCTAGCTAGCTAATTAGCTTAGCCTGTATGTAGAGCAAACAGCTGATGGAGGAGGATGTTTTCTGCCTCCAAGTCATCAAGTTTAAAATACCGGGTTGTAATATAAGGACTTGGCTCATGTTTTAGGGTAGAGTATAAACGCAATTCGTGACTGAAAAGGTTTACTTACCAAACGGGTGTGCAGCGAAAACTTCTGCTGTTTGACTCCTGCATCGGTTGTTAAGGAGACGTCTCAAACAAGAAGATACAGGAGCATTCAGAAAGCCCCGCCCCTTATAGCCAAGCTGTGTTGTTATTGGTTATCATTCTGTCACTCAACTTAAAGGTCGACGTAATCAGAAACCGTCCCCACCTCCCTTTACGAAACAATCGAGCCAAATGGTTTTAATATGTCCGGATCAGATCTATGGTTAAGCTCGACTTGCATCCGTATTTCCGCGGCTGAAAAGATCACAATATTATTTTCAAACTCAACCCTGATTATAAAACACAGAAAAGAATATTGGAAATTCATTGCAGATCTTGTAATGGTTATTGGGTATGTTAATATCAAATAAGTGTTAAATTACTTCAAAATATAAATAACTATTGTAATAAAAAGGTCAGACAGATACCAGTAAAAAAAATCACTTTGTCTTTACAGGCCCATTTAGATTAATGATATAATAAAAAAAGCCTAAAACATGCATATTGGATAGAAGTGGTAAGTAGCTACTTCATATTTCCACAAATTGGGGAAACAGAGGAGAGAAAATAAATCAATAAATACATTTATTGTAAATGGGAAGAATGCACAAATTATATGACTAGGAAATAAATATATTTTTCTCATAATTATACTCCTTGGATTATCTGATCATTCAGTATACTGAATGAAATCATATGGTTTCTTGATCAAACTGAACCCCATCTTCCAAAATTGATCTAGCCTTCAAAGACACTTGTGACTCTGTCATAAAAATGGAAGAATAAGATCAACCCTTCAACAAATTGAAAACGGTCAAAGCCTCTGGTCAGGATGGCTTGCCTGCAAGTGTCTATAAATTCTATTCATTTTGGAAAGAGTTTATTCTCAAATAGACCTCTGAAAAGGCAGGTCATTCCCCCTACATCCTCCCATCACAGCACTCGTTCCTGGTGCAATTGCAGACATTTTCTCAAAATGTAATTAAAATCCACTCAAAAATTTCTGAGTTATATTGCTATTGAACAAAGAGACTGACAAACAAACCATGGTGAAAACCTCCTGGTGGAGGTAATGAAACATTAACATTGATCATGAAATAAAGACTCATTATACTCTTTATTCTCGAATTTTATAAAGACAAGATTCTCATCGATAATCTGCAAACAAATTACACTAATGAACACAGATTATAAAATGATACTACATTGTTTTAAAATAATATTACACAAGTTCCTCTTGTACTGAATAATATTAGCAAATTTAACAAATGCTTCCAGTTTGTATCTGAATATTAGAAAATGTGAGTTAATAGCAATTGCCATTGAGGAAGGATGCAGCTGAATGAGAGAGGATGATAAATCACTCTGTTGATCTCTGAACCCCCCACCGTTTCATGCACATGAAACCCTGTTTTAACCTAGTAATTAAAACCAAAACTAAATATTTAGGTATTAAAATTTAAAAGGAAATAAATCAAAGAAAGACTTAGCAGTTTGAGCGTATTATACAAAAATATAAGAAGATTTTGAACAGCTGGCTTTAAAGAGACCTATCCATTTTTGGACATGTTTTGCTTACTAAAACAGAAGGTCAATAAGAAGGAAGAACTGAAGGGTTAAGACAATCTCACAACTATAAAAAATGAGGACTATTTTTCCATCCAAGTGGCCCTTGCAATACCTGCCATGTGAATCTTGGCTCTTTGACTCATTTTTTAAATCCACTGTCACCAGATTGGCTGTGAAATTAGGCGGTGACCTTATGTCCCTTTCCCACCATAGGGTAGACTCGGCCCAGATCGGGTCAGGTCAGCCCATATTTAATGAAAATGAAAGTGTAAATATCGTGGCCGTAAAAGACAGCAATGCCTAGAGTGGAGAAGACCAAAGGCACCGGAAGTGCTTTGCCAAAATGGATGGCATTTATGGATAACAGCCAGCAAGCAACAGGACAGAGAATGGGTTAGATACTGGCTCCAATACTGACATCTGTAACATCAGAAAACGGTGAGTGACGACGTGTCGCCCACTGCTGAGTTCTTGATATGGAAACAGAAACACAGCAAAAACGTAGTGGTGCCAGCGGAGACGACACTAGTTGAAAAAGGGCATTAGATATGACACAACATTCCCCCCGAAGGCCATTTTTTTCCAGGCAGGATTTTGTAAAATAACATTCATGCCTTCGTTACCTCACGTCATGATTTTTGTAACTATTGTAACTATTGTCCTCTTTTGCCTTCAGTTTGTCCGAAAAGCAGCGGCTCATCAAAAAGGCAAGAATGCATCACTTTTGTGCTGGCTGCTCCTCACTGGCTCCATGTGTGCTACACCATTGATTTTCTTTTGTTTGCTATTAAAGCAGCCTCATTCCACACTTATTGGCCTTGCCTACACTCTCTCTCCAAATTGCTTCATCTGTACTTTCCATCAAGTTTTCAAAGGTCAGCGGACTTTGTTAAAGACAAGGCTGAACGTCAGTCCTGATGATGCTTTTGGTATTGCGGCCTCCAAGTTTTTTAACAGGTTGCCTCTAAATGTCAGCCCGGCTCCTTCACAGTCTACTCATAAATCCTTTTTGAGGACTCAGCTTTTTTCCTGGTGTGATACATTGTATGAGTTGTTCTTTTATGTGAGTAGTTGTATTGCTGAACATTGTTAAAAGTCTATTTTTACTTTCTTTTGAATATTTACTTATTCTCTTAATGCACAACACTTTGATGAACCATTCACTGTTTTTAAATGTGCTTTATTGATGCATTCAAAATTGGAGAAGTCGTTCACTTTGACCATATAACTCAGATAAAGAATATGATACAAATCTGGCACAAAACTTCAAATTGCTAGGAATTCAGTCTTAATTGTTTGAGTTCAAATTTGACTGAGAGCATCCCTAAACCATGGATGCTTCCCCCACATATCTGTGGTGAAGCAGATACAAAGTCCACTGGTAACTGCCATATTCAGCTTTAGCCGTGTGCAAAGCAGCCGATATTTGTATGTGGGGGTTGGGGGGGGGGCAGAATTTGTATTTGAATAAAATTCAAAAGGTGATTAAAAAAACCTCTTTTTTTACACGTTACTATTGTAATTTAGGTTATGTCTAAATATCCAATACAATTGTGGTTGTACAATAAACATGTAACAAGGAGCGTCATTGAAAAGGCAGTACCAGGGGAGGATGCTTTAGGTGCACGTGATTATCTATAGCAGATTTTGACAGATGTTTGATATCTCTGCCTCTGCATTCTGCAAAAGACAGAGTGACTTAAACGTAACAAAATAACTCCCAAACTATGCAATCCCTGTTTTAACCTTTTTAACGGAACGTTAACTCTGTCAACAGCCTATTGTCTAAATTACCGACCTAACAGAACTATGTGAACAGAGCACGGCGCAGACATAAGAGCACCCGACTGAAGACGTTAATACTAATGCCGCATAATGGATTAATCTCCCGGTCAAACTCCGCTTCCAGAAAATTATAAACTGCTTCCAGGACCCAGTTAAGTAAAAAAAAAGTTTATGTGTTATTGCTGAAATGTAAATTATAATGGCACATTGTAAAAAAGTGGTTTTGCTTTTGTTTTTCTTAGGCCAGTGCATGCCAATGACCATCTGAATGATCCAGTGCATTTTTGTTTAAGATTCTTTCCCTCACAGTTGAAGAGTACCTTTGATACAAACTACAGATCTACATGCTTTGTAAGTGGTAAAACTTCAGAAATCAGCAGTGTATCAAATACTTGTTCTCCCCACTGTATGTGGCAAATTCGTCTCACATTGATGGGGGTATAAATACTTATATGTCATATATCATTTAGTTGCTTTCAGAGCAGGTAGAAAAAAATTAGTATGGCGTTGTAGTTCAGACTCGCTTGTTTATTCAGAGGTACAGCTTGAAAACATTCATGTTCAAACTGGGTATGAATTCGGACTCACTGACTATGTTAACATGCAGCCAATAAACCGTTCAAAACCGGAATATTGGCATTAACCCGGTCATACACGGCCATGTAAACACTGGCCATAACCAGAATGTGCTCATATTCAGTGTTTTAAAAACCCAAATATGATCCCTGGTGTATCCCTTTTCTTACCCAAGCATTTGGTCATGTAAATGTGTATCAGCATATCCCCATCAAAAGGAACATGGATTTTTTTTCTGCGCATGTTCTATTCGCAAGGAATCTTGGTCTTTTGCAAATCCCATGTAGACGGGAAGAACTCTCTCTGCTCACGCATGTAAACGGGTTATTCCGAATGTTTCAGAAGCCCAAATACTGACCTTAACCCGACCATAACCCGAATATTAGCTACATGTAAACATAGTCTATGTCTGCAGACCTACGCAGGGTCCCCCAACTTGGGAATAGGGAACAGCTGTAAAAGGGAGCAACAGGTAGAATAAGCTAAATTAGACAACAAGGGGGAGAAGAGTAATACTAATATCAATGCACAAAAAATAGAGCACAAGAATAAACTAAGGAAGGAAACACAAAGGAATGAACCAATACTGCAAAACCCTACTGACAGCAACTTTAACATTTGGCAAGACCTTTTCTAACGATATAAAACTGAATTTCTCAAGATTAATTTGAGAGGAACACAAAAGAAAACTAAAATGCAAGCACCATTAGATTGTGACAACATGACATACCAGAACCACGGCAGCCAATGTAAATTTGCAACACATACAAACAAAATTAAGTGTATTGAATGGACAAAATGACTTACCAAAAGATTTCAGTATTATTATTTCCAGAGGGAAACTATATTTCTCCTACTTCATCGCTCCAATGTTAACCAGAACGATGATAAAGGAAAAGGCCGTACGAAAGGTGCAACCATGGTGTGACACAAGGAATCTGGCTGCCTTATTGTTTTTTTCAGCTAAAATAGAAAGCAGTTCTGTAGTTCAGAGCAGGAAATATTGTTGGGACTCATACAGAATTTTCTTTCATAACAGCCTGAACCAAAACAATGCAGCAGATCTTCCATGATGAAATGTGGCTATTCCAGTTTTTTCCTGTCCATCCTCTCAAACCAGTTTCATCTGTCTTGTACTGTGTTCCTGTGTACACCTTAGGTTTTTTGCGTCATGTAGGGGAAAGACATGGAAATTCTCATCAGCTGACTTCCACCTTATGTGACATCAGCAGAGGCATGTGTACTTGAAGGCAGGTTTTCTGGACAGATGGATAAAATAGCTCTGCAACAAAATGGCAATACAGATAGAAAAAAAGACCGCATTATCTTGTTTTGTAAATGACAAACTATATGCAAAGTGACTCTGACATCTGAGCAAATTTCATCTCAGGCAACTATGAAAGACAAATTCATTGGTGTAAATTCATTTGAAATCAGTCAGTGTAGTCCATTGTGCTATTTTTACTGTAACTTCTCTATGCACAAATCCAAACGGCAGAATTAAACAAAAATAAACATAGTGGACTGCTGTAAGGAATGCTTTTAAAAGAAAATGCAAAAATATGATGAACTTGAATAATTTGCAAAGTTTTTATTCCCCTTAAACCCTCCCACAATTTGTGACATGACAACAAATTTAGGTATACATTACTGGGAGCTTGTACAATAGAAATACAATTGTAGAGGAGTTGGACCAAGAAGGGCAGCCCTCCTCATTTATGTAATGAGGCATAAATGCACAGGGTAAAGTAAAAAGAGGAGATGAGGGACTGAAAAAACAAGGAATGGACATATGAGGAAAAGGACAAAGAAAACATATTTTTCTTCATGAAAATGCATGTATGAGGAAAAGGGAAAGTAAAATATATATTTTTTCTTGACAAAAATACACATAATAAGGAAAATCAAAAAGTAAATATATACAATTCTTTTCAAAACTGCATGTACCACATTGAGCTGGGGGAGAGAGGCTGGGGGGTCTTTCCACACCCCTGTTCGTTGGACCATCAGGGGTCGGAGCCCGGATAGAACATCACGCCGTCTGGTCGGGGTCCTGGGCTGGTGGACTGCTCTTGCCGATGTGGGGGCCTTGGCGGTCTGCTTGTCCCCGTCCTGGTGGGCAAAGGGGTCTGTCTCCTGGGTGCAGGGGCAGGGTTCTCTATTGGGGCGTCTGTCCCTGGGCCTGGGAGTATGGAGTATAGTGTACGTATGGGGGGTATGAATGAGTGTATAGCGTCCTTTTTTCGTATGTCCTGTATTTGTAAGAATGTGTACGCATGAGAGGGAGGGTACGTATGAGTGTCTCTGTCTGTCTATGTCTACCTGTCAGGTTGGGTGTTTGGCTGCTCTCTGGCCTGATGCATCTTCTTCCCTCCCCGTCACTCCCCGTCGGTGATGGTTGCTCCTGCCCGCTGGTTGATGATGGCTCTCGATGCCTGGGGCCGGGGGTTCCCGTTGCGGCCCGGCTCGGTCCTGGTGCATGTCGGGCGGGTCCTGGGTGGTCCGGTGTGTCGGGCGGCCGCCTTTTTCGGGCCGACGTCCTCCTTGGATTGACTGGGGCACCTCTTCTGGGGGTGCCGAGGTTGTAGAACAGATTGGTGCCGTCCGGTGGATCGGTGGGGACCGTGCCTGGCGCCCAGTCCTCCTGCCGGTTCCAGGACTTCTGCTGGCTGGTCTGTTCGCCTCGTGGGGCTGTCCGGCATTGGCTGGGCCCCTGATCTTGGCGCCCTACGTGGGGCGGGATCTGGACCCGGGAGCTGGAAGATCTGGATGTCCAGGTGCCGGCTGGGCGCGGCCTGGGGAGGGCGTACATCCGCTGTGGCTCTTGCTGTGGCTCCCTGGCGTGTGGGTGTGTGGAGGCGGGCCGGGTTGTTGGCGGTGGGTATTGGTCCGGGGTGGCGGCGGCGTGTGTTGTCCGTCGGTTGGCTGCGGATCCTCCTTGCCTGCGGCGGCGGCGGGGGGCCCTTGTCGGCTGGTCCCTGGTTGGGGCCCCGCTGGGGGGCGGGGTGCCCCTGGTCCCCGTGGCCTCCGGTTCCTGATCCGGGCCCGCCCTGGCGTAGCCGGTTACCGGCGGAGCCCGTGGGCTCGTCACTGCGATCTCTCGGGCCCCAGCATTGCGGCTGGTGGGTGTTCCCCTGGGGCTTCCATCTGTTCCCCTCTTGGCGGGTGATCGACCCTGCGCTGATCCGCCTGTGGCCTCTGTACTCTATGGGACCCTGGATGCATACATCTCTTGCCTCCTCCATGTCTGTGCCGATTCCTGTAGGACGGATTGACGGTTCCTTACACCAGCTATCAATCACTTGCTTGGGGAAACCTTATTCCGACCTGCATGCTCGCACACACATGGGTGTGGGGACATTGGTGAGGACGGACATATCTTAAGCAGAGGTTATCATCATTAGTTAGTTGTTCACAGGAGCTTACCAGAAACATTTATATTATGTTCATTAATCAATGCTTGTGTGTAGTGAATGTGTAATTCTTAGTTTATTCTACTAGATCCGAACTATTGGTTTGGTTCTGTACAGTTTGTCGTTTTTGTTTTGTATTACTGTTTCTCTGCCGTCCGGCAGAGGTGGAGGACTGGGATGTTTTCTTGTGTTCTTTGTTTGCCTCCCTGTCTTGTGTCGTCGGTTCGCACCTCTGCTGGTCCGGTTTCTTTTCTTCACCTTCTTCCTTTCTTCCTTCTTGTCTCAGTTTAATGTCCATGACGTCAGGAAATTGAACCCACAGTAATCACTAATAAAGATTTTTCATACATATACATCAAGTGGCGTACTACAGCGAAGCTGTAATAGTCTGCTTGGGAAAGTAAAACTGTTGGGCTTGTACATAATATATATATATATATATATATATATATATATATTATGTCAGTTTTGGTCCTCCATAGAATTGTCATTCCTCTGCATTTTGAACGTGATTCCCCCCTGTTATAACCCAGACCAGCATCTAGTTTTGTGTGCTCCTGATTGTTGAACAATGAGTGAACACTGTGGTGCAGACCTTCAGGAATGGAGACTCTAACCGTTTTTTTGAGTCTGGTAGGAGAAAATAATGGAGGTAAAATACTCTAGAAGTGGAGGAAATTAAAAACAATTTCCAACAAGTACGGTTCTTGCCATCCACATTGAAATTACAAAGGGCTAAAAGAAATCTGAAAAAAACCCTATAATAAGTTTTGTATTAATATGAAAGTACAGGCTAATTAGAAATAGACTGTCCTTTTTCTGTGGCAGGTATGAAAAAGGTAACATTTGATCTCAAAGAAAAAATAATTAAAGGCCAAAGGGAAGGTATAAAAAGAATAGAAATTCTGGAATAATTTTCCTTGGACAGATGATTATACTGTACAAGTGGATCATTTGAACATCAGGACAAAGGACACTATAGCATAAACCAAAAACAACCCCCGAGGAAAATAACTTCATATAAACTGTCAAGCATAGAGTGTCATGGTATGTGAGTGCTTTGGCCCGCTCACCATCATACACTCAACAAAAATATAAACGCAACACTTTGTTTCTGCTCCCATTTTTTATGAGATGGACTTAAAGATCTAAAATTCATTCCAGATACACAATATTACCATTTCTCTCAAACATTGTTCACAAATCAGTATAAATGTGTGATAGTGAGCACTTCTGCTTTGCTGAGATAATCCATCCCACCTCACAGTTGTGCCACATCAAGATGCTGATCTGACATCTTGATTAGTGCACAGGTGTACCTTATACTGCCCACAATAAAAGGCCACCCTGGAATGTGCAGTTTTGTCTCACAGCAAAATGCCACATATGCCACAAACATTGAGGGAGCGTGCAATTGGCATGCTGACAGCAGGAATGTCAACCAGATCTGTTGCCCGTGCATTGAATGTTCATTTCTCCACCATAAGCCGTCTCCAAAGGAGTTTAAGAGAATTTGGCAGTACATCCAACCGGCCTCACAACCGCAGACCACGTGTAACCACACCAGCCCAGGGACCTCCACATCCAGCAGGTTCACCTCCAAGATCGTCTGAGACCAGCCACTCAGACAGCTGCTGAAACAATTGGTTTGCATAACCAAACAATTTCTGCACAAATTATCAGAAACCTTCTCAGGGAAGCTCAACTGCATGCTCGTCGTCCTCTTGACCTGACTCCAGCTCGTTGCCATAACAGACATGAGTGGGCAAATGCTCATATTCGATGGCATCTGGCACGTTGGAGAGGTTTTCTCTTCAATCTGAATCTCGGTTTTCATTGTTCAGGGCAGATGGCAGACAGCGTCTGTGGCGTCATGTGGGTGAGTGCTTTGCGCTCGGTAGGACAATGTAGAATTTGGGGGTTAAGTACCTTGCCAGGGGCACATTGACATGTGACTGGAGGAAGCTGGAATCGAACCTATGACCCTCCGATTGCAAGCCAACTACTACTGAGCCACAGTATTCACAGGCTCATAGCAGAAACAAAGGTGTTCGCCTTATATTTTTGTTGAGTGTAGAATTCA
Source organism: Apricaphanius iberus (assembly GCA_028564705.1). NCBI lineage: Eukaryota > Metazoa > Chordata > Actinopteri > Cyprinodontiformes > Aphaniidae > Apricaphanius > Apricaphanius iberus. Next base: position 103,955 of record JAPXFQ010000109.1, read on the forward strand.
CCATTAATTTTCCCTGTGTGTCAGTAGTTCCTTGAGGAAAAAATGAGAAATTCTACTCCAGATCTAGACCCGTCAACTAGGCAATGACTCAAAACATACCAGAAAATCCATTAAGGACAGGCTGAGAGTAATTTTTTTTTTCATTAAGAACGGCTCTGTAGTAGGTAGTACTGTAATGATGAATGGTTTCAGCTGTAATAAAAACCATCTGTTACTGTTTTAGTCTGGAGGTAGCTTCAACTTCTCATGCCCCATGTAAATGCTTAAGGCGATATGAAAGAAAACTCAGAGAGTGATGAGTTTTTGCAGCAGAAATTAATGTTTGAACTCCTTTAGCTGGGTGTAGTGACAAGCATTTTATCATAGATTGCCTCCCTCGGAGAGGTAACAAAGGTAGGCTGTATCTATAATTCAGCAGCAGAGGAAGCAGGTTGTGGGGAGGAAGACCCCATGTGACTCTGCTAGCAAGCTGTGACAAAGACGATATAAACAGAAAAACCGAGCCAAGAAAAACGACCTGGCTGTGAGGAAAAAAATATTTTCTGGTTGATTATCTAACTGAGTGACTGACTGATGATGACTATAAGTGACTGACTCATTTCTTAATACAGTATGTCTTCTGAATTAGACCGTTCTTCCTCACACTTCAATCTGGGCTGAGGCTATAATGTGCTAGTAGGATGGTCAAGGACAGGGCTCAAAATGCAAATGAGATACTAAACTAGAAGCAGCCTCAATTACTTTACAAATTGCATTATGGGTAGAAAAAATATACATTAAGTCTAAATGGATTCATTCAAAAGACTTCAATTAGTTACAAAGGGCAAGAGAAAGTGAATATTAAGGGAGATTAATTATATTATGGAGTATTTCCTGTGGGAGGCTACATTTTAACTGACAAGGAATGTGTTGGCAGATCAGCAGTCACGAACCAGCATGGTCCCAGTTGAAGTCATGAGTAACTGCTTATGTCTCCTTCCAAGGCCAGGCTTTCTGGGGTTGTCTCCAATTAGCATTCCCACCAAATCACACACATGCACATGTGCTATCGCACTGTTAATATGTTGTTTGTGTAATCTGACTACAACTAAATTAAATTACTATGTAAACCCACTGATGTGTAAGGCTGTGCGAACATCTGATTTAAATTCAATCCATTTACCATGTACCATTACACTTTCTTGCATTTTTTTATGTTTGCAACTACACAACTCCCTCTCTCTCGCCTGGGATCCGCTGGTTGTTTGCTGTTTGTTGTTCGGTTTTTCTGTAAAGCCCTTTCGGATTTTTTCTAGAGAGGTGTTATATAAATAAAAATGTACGTGGAATGGCCTCGTCACTGTTTTCATTCCATTTATGTTATAATAGAATCATATGGGAGAGTCCTAATGATATAACTCTAAGGACAATCTTAGTGACCAGAAAGAGAAGAAAAACAGGAGAAGATGATGATTTAGAAGAAAACATAACAGGCAAAGCAAGTGAACTTCAACGATTTGATAAAGAACAGTTTCATTCTTTACTAAATGTTGAATAGATCATGTCTGAATACTTAACCCAGGAGAAGGTGCTTAAGAGGACATTCAGCGGTGTCCTGTGGAGCATGTTTCAGGAGTATGGGGTACCAGGCCCCTTGACATGGGCTGTCCATATACGACCAGTGTCAGCGCTTAGGTTTGCATGGCCGGCAGTAAGTCAGGCTTGTTTCTCTGTTGAAAGCTGGACTCCACCAAAGTTGCTTTTTGTCTTTGATTCTGTTCGTAACTTCCTAGGCACAGCCAATGCATTATGGCAATCTGTTTTTGGTGACCTAAGACTCAGGTCTTAGACTCAGCTTCCTCTTGTCACATGTTGATGTCCTCCTGGGAAAGGCCCTTAACCCCAAGTTGCCAATCAAGCTCTGTATCGATGTATGAATGTGTGTGTATTTGTGAGTGTGAATGGGTAAAAGTGGCTCCTATGTAAAGCACTTTGAGTGGTCAGCATGACTAAAAAAGAGCTATATAAGTTCAGTCCAATAACAAATTTTTGCAGAAGATATGGTCCTGTTGGCTTCATCAGGATATTATATACATGATCTACTTTTGCTGTAGTGTGAAGTGGCCAAGATGAAAATCAGCATCATCAAACCAACGACCACTTGAGCTGGAAATGGGTAGAGTACCTTTCTTCGGATTGGGGACAAGGTCTTGCCTCAAGCGAAGGAATTTAAGTGTCTGGGGCACCAGTTCACAAATTATAGAAAAATGGAACAATAGATTGATAGGCGGATTGGTTTGCCATTTGCAGTGATGCAAGTGATGTACCAGTCTGTTGTAGTGAAGAGTGAGGTTAGCCGAAAGGCTGTAAGAACTATTTCTATAGCCTGGGAATGCCTCGGGATTCCCCCAGAGGTACTGGCCCATGTGGTTGAGGAGAGGGAAGTCTGGCCCTCCCTGTTTAAGGTACTGCCCCCATGACCCAACCCCAGATAAGCGTAAAGAAATGGATGGATGGATGAAGTTAACCCAAGAACAACCCAAACTTTGGCTTTTTTCCTTTGACAGGTATGGTTCAACTATAGCCAAACACGTTATGATATACATTGGAAGCAAATTCAAACTTTAACCTAAAGGGGTTCTAGAACAACTTTTTTATAATTAGAAGCTGTGTTTAAGTGGGCTACAGCTCCTCTGATTTTTTTTTGTTTGGAAGTTTAGAAAAGAGACTTTTTCTCGAGATCAATAGAAATTTCTAGGGTTGGGCCAAGATTTCATCATGTTTCTCTTTTTCTGATGTGGGCTACAGTTTGAACAAAATCCAACCTACAGAGTTTTCTTCCTGAATCATCTTCACACCAAGGTCTTGTAGCAGCCAATAAAATGCACAACTGCTTTAAGCAAGAATTTAGTATTCACAACATTAAAAGCCCTTTTAAATCAAAGCCACTGTATGCATAATATTCTAATAAATTCTCACTTCAGATTGTATTTCGTCTTGTGTAGTTGAATTACAAGCCAGTATTGTGGAGTGGAACTCCGTAATGTGACATACCAAGGACTCAGGACTAAGGTTTGAGTGGGTTGCCTTATGATGGACTGAAGGTTTGTCTTAGCAGTCAGATTAATATTGTCCCAAAAGTACTGTGGATCAGCCATGTGTTTTTCAGTAAATGTGAGACAGGCTTTTGTCTCTTTCTTATTGAACACCAATATTACCTGAAGTGAGGTATTCAGTCAGGGCTTTAGAAGTAGCTCTTTTAGATGTTCTTTTTGACCTTCTAAGACTTTTCTTTTTTAGTATTATTTTTTTTTGTAAATTTAGGTATATTGCTGCTAGTTGATAGATTTTTGGCCTAATCTTGTCAGACATGTTCCACTTCGTTATTTAAAAAGTGTTTTTTTCTTATCAAATATTTTTTTTCCCTAGGCATTAAAAATGAATATGCAAATTTCCGATTGGAGTGTGAGGTTGGTGAAAGTAAAAAGTTGGGTAAATCAGACACAGGAGGAGACAACAGGTTGTAGCATTTCAAAAGCATCTTTTCTGTTTATTTATTTGTAATTTTTCTGCTTTTGCTTTTTGTTTTCAGTTATATTAAAACATGAGATCAGCTTTTTTGTGATCTGACGACACAAAAGCATTGCAGCTTTAATTACCAGAGAATCAATCCATTATCATGAAGCACTTCATCCGAAAGTTTATAATTTTCTACTGAAATATCTGTGATAGGGAAAATCTGTAAACACTTTCTTTAGCAAGTCGTTTTTGGTTACAAACAGAAAACACTCATGCAGACATACTTATTTCATCTGATTTACATTTGCTTGCGTCCGATAAGCAGTCAGGGAGACAAAGTGTTTATTAACAAAGCCAGAAGAGATAACTGCATTGTGCAGCAGCAAATTTTTATTTCCCACCTTAACCTTGGGACAGTGAAGTACGAGACATCCTTACAACAGAGCGGGAGAGCAGACTAGAGCAGAGCAACATTACCAAAGCGACATTACAGTTGCACATTTAAAGTCAAATGCCGTAGTAAAACATTGTGTGCGCTATAGAAAACGTAAAATCACTCAATAAACAGAATCATATACAGTAAAAAAACAAAAAAACAACTTTTTTTCTTTTTCTCTGCCTTAGAGTGAAAAAGTCAATAATAGTACAACAGCATCTTAGGTTTCATTTGAAGCATTTTAAACAACCAGCTCGACACACGATGAACAGAGACTGAATCTTGTGTCACTGTGCTGTAAACGTATAAGAAAACCTTAGAAATGGCATAACTGCAGCTTTATTACATAACCACGTACAAAGCCATCAAACCCTCTGCTTTTACACTTCTGTGGGGCTAAATGACAGAGACAGGTCTCTATAAGAAGCATCTTCATTAAAACTGTAAATGCCAGAAGCTGATCCACTATGCTGCCCTTTACAAGTGATTCTGTGACTGAGGTCGCTGTTTCTCACTGCGGAAGGAAACACATGTGCGTGTACACCGACACAAAGAACAAAACAAATACACCACTCTTTACAGCTTAATAGCACAATCTTTCGGTTGACCAGCAGGTTTCTTGCCTGCCTTAAAGCAAATACTCTAAACTCCACTTTCGTACACCTTTAAACAACTGAACTGACTCTTAAATAGACCATTAAACAGTGCCCTGATTGGCTGGTTTCTCCGTGTGAACCTTCACTGTTTGGGGGCGGAGGGGCTGGATCTCTGGGCAGCGTGGCAAGGGTCAAGGGACTCCTTGGTGGCACCGCCGTAGACGTCTACTACTTGATCGGTCCAGGGAGCGATGTTCCCCAAAGCCAGAGAGCTGCAGTCGGCGAGGGCTGCCACTTCTGCAGGTTTCAGCACCCGGTCCCACAAGTTGAACTGGGACAGCTCCCCAACCAGTGCCTGGGAGGCATCGAAACGGCCGCCTAGTATGTCCTTGGGTAGAAGAATGTACAATTGACACAACACGTCTGAATGATTGGTAAACTTCTCCTTTTCTTGATCTGAAAAAATATTTACACTATTAAAAATTAATTATTATTATTATTTTTTTACATTTTGACAGGTTTCCACCACAAACCCATTTTATTAGATAGACTGACACAAGGTGATGCACATTCGGAAGCTTAAGTCCATTATTTGTAGAACTCGAATCTAAAGAAGTTCAAAACAACAGAGTGCATGTATGAAAATGTACATTTCAATTCTTCGCAACGATTCTGTTATATTCAGGTCTAAATGAAGGTCTAAATTAGAACCTGTCACAGTCTCAAGCCTCTAACTGCTTTTCCTCCATAATTTCCCTAATTTTAAGCCTAATCCAACTTCATATGAGCTCTGTCCAGTTCACCACCCGCTGCTTTTTCTTTATAAAAACATCCCCACAGCATGATGTGTTTGTTGTTGTTTGTAATGATCTTGGACAGGTTGTACTGTAAACTGAAATTTCCCCTTGTGGATCAATAAAGTATCTTTGAATTTGAATTTCTTACGAAAATAATGTAAATGTGTTAATTATTCGTTGGGTTCCTTTGTGTAGCATTTACAGTACATCTTCTGTAAATACCCAATACCAAGTAAGTGAGGTTATCAAAATTTTGTCGGTCAAACTGTGTTTTAGTCCTTCCTTTCATCAACATCCATGTCACGCTTTTACACCGTCCTACAGTAAATCTACAACGCTGTCAGAAAACTGGTTTACTACTGTGTCCTCTTTCCTGGTTGAACAGTGATGAAAAGGGAACGAAAGCTTAAGCCTCACTCAGAAATATGGAATTATGATGATTCTACAAAAATAAGATTAAAATGGTTGTTCTACTTCGGGGGGGTAGGTTACTGGGATTTTCCAATAAAGTCCAGCCACATCCACTCGACAGTGATCCATCAGCTGTTTGTAACAGAGATTAATAAAGTGCTAGTTCCCTCTAAAATCTACCCATCAAATCATTTTTTTTTTCATTTTGCATTGCTGCTTCATTTTGCTGAATTGGTAGTCCTGTGCTTTATGTCCTACGTGGAAGGGCAATCGGTGGTAGATCGGTGAGTTGTTTCCTTGGTGGCAGCGGGGAGGGATAACACAAGATTTTATAGCGGTTATGTAACGTAGCTGACTGATTAATGAAGAAGGGTGTCAACCCACTGTAAGGATTAGCGCCGTTGATGTTCATGAGGCAACAGCTTCTAAAGTTCAATCTCCATCTGTTATTCATTCATTGAGTAGCCTACAAAGAAAACCTCAAAAACGTATTTTTTTGCTAAACTTTACACATTCAGCCAACAAATGTAATATAGTGGTCTGTTTTTTTTTCTTCCATCCATCCATCCATCCCACCTGTTCTTGTCCCAGTATAAGGACTCCTCCAGGTTTGATGGGATGCCAGGCAGCCAGTCCCTCTCCTCTGCCCTTCATCTTCCCCCCCTGGTAGGCCTTCCACACTCCGTCCCTGAGGGTCCAGCTGATACAGATGTGCTGCCACTCACCCTGGGGTAAGGAAAGAGGAAGCTGCGCCACCTATAGATAAACACAAAAAATGTAAAAATAAAAAAAACACAAAAAAAACATGGTGGTGAATAACTTTTTCTTTTTGCCTTTCTCAATACCAACAAAATTCCCCAACAGCTCTGATTCATTTCTTACTGCTTTAAACATCAACAGGTGGTACTGTAGCCATTTTCAGGTTAAACTATTTGTTTTCGTATTTCTCTACTGGAATGTATTTGCTTGTTTCACCATGCTTGGATCAAGATCAGGCAGAGCTGCTCTAGCAGTAGCACACTGTTGATTTATTTGCTATGTTATTTAGCTTTCAGTCCAAAAGTTTAACAAGAAACCTCAAAGGAAGAAAACTTTTTTTTATTTCTTCAGTTAAATAGATTCCTTCTCATATACTTTTTCTTCAACTTTAATATGCTCAGCATCAGTGAATTTGTTTGAAATCGAGCCATTTCCAGCCCAAATCTCAAATTTATAAGCAACATTTACAAGATACATGTGGGGGGAAAAACTCTACCTTGTCATTTATGAGCAGCTCGGCAGGATTGTGGACTCCCTGCAGCAGGACCAGCTCATTAGACTGGCCTGGCACAGAGTACGAGAAGGGGGTCCCGATGCCTCCCTCCTTAGCCTTGAGCCACAAACAGGCAGTGAAGGCGTACATCTCGGTTATCTCTTTTCTCACCAGGCCGTACATGTAGTTGGTCCGCATGGGGAAGGAGAGTACGAACCCATCTGGAAACGGTGGCTCTGTCAGCGCTTCGGAGACAAGGAGCAGAGATACAAAGAGAGATTGTTGGAAAGGAAGACACACCAAAGAAAATGGTCCAACAGGTGTTTAATTCAATGATAAACCTATTCAGTTCAGTTCATTTCAGTGATACTTTTAATTCACCCTGAAGGGGAAATCAGATATTGTAGAAACTATTATTTAAGTTAATTCAAACAGAAAATATAAGACCAATTTAAAGGGATGGGTCCAATTTCTTACCCAGTCTTGGAAGTCTGGGAAACTATCATCATTTAGAGATACATTCCAAACGGATTACTGCAGTAGTATGATTTAATCCATCACATTTTTATCATTACTTTGCTACAAATACCAAAGGAAAATATGCTAATATGAACACCAGTGCACAGAATTTTACAACTGTTTACAAATCTGCTCTATATAGAATAACACATGTATAACAAGCTGATATACATAAGCTGGCTAATCAGCTGAGCTATCTGCTGCGGTAGCTAAACTGCTCCACCCCCCTGGTAGCTTACCAGCTGTGACTGGTGGTGCTACTTTAATTTCTACACCAGAACTATTGATTTATTAAAAACAGAAACATTTTCAAATGAATTTCTTCGCTGTGAAGGTAGGAGCTTGTTTTGTAGCCGGTGGGTCGGCGGTTCAAGCCCCAACTCTGTTAGTCTCAATTGTTGTGTCCTTGGACAAGGCACTTCACCGAACTTGCCTACTGGTGATGGTCAAAAGGCCTCCTGCTGCCAGTGTTCCGCAGCTTTGCCTTCATCAGTGTGCCCAAGGGCAACAATGTAGCTTGTGATCACCAGTGTATGAATGACTGAATGTGGCGTACAGATAAAGTGATATACAGAAAGAAGCCATTTATAATTTTCTTACTTAAGAGAATAAGTCATCTTTCAACCGGCTGAGAAGCAGGGTGCAGCCAAAGGTTAGAGAGGGAAGGTACTGCTGAACTTTACACTTTACACTCCTTAGACCCTAAAAAAACTTTGGACACCCCTCTGACCTTACATCGTAGAAATAATATGAGGAAAAAATGTACGCCTTTTAAACTGTAAACTTCATACCGGGGACCACTCCATAACTGGTGCTAAATAAGTGTTGGGATGACAACGTAAAAGACAAACTTTGATTTTCTAAAACCCCTTTTTGTCTCTGAAAAATGATAAATAAATTAAATGTAACATTAACCTATGACTAAGATGGCATTGCAGTGACGGAAAGTTCTCCACGTCCTGCAACAAACTTCTGCATCAGTTCTGTTGCTCTTTCTGTGTCTCTGTTCTGTATCTCTGTTCTGTATTCTCCAAACCCAGACGGTCTCGGCAGATGACCGCTTGTGCTGAGCCTGGTTCTGCCGGAGGTTTCTTCCTGTTAAAAGGGAGTTTTTCCTTTCCACTGTCGCTTCGTGCTTGCTCAGTGTGAGGGATTGCTGAGAATTACACGACGCAATCTTCTGTGGTTCTCTAATTTCTACATTAAACATTGTATTGTAATAACTCTTCTTGTAAAGTGCCTTGAGATGACATCTGTTGTGAAACGGCGCTATATAAATAAACTGAATTGAAAATTCTATTTATAGCTGTATTATGTACGTGCCCCCCTGTCCCTGCTTGACATTTCCCAACTATTTTCCACCGCTGTGATGACCTAGTTCACCCGCAGCGCTCTTTAAACTTTCATTTCGGGAAACTCGCTCAGTGCTTTCATATCAGCATGGTGATACTGTTATCTGGTTCCTCATGTGTATTAGTTTACTCCTACGGACTCACTGTGCTCCAGCTCTGTTATGCGATGGTTGACGCTACCAATGCCCTTGTTGATCTTCTCGTGCTGACCATGCGTCTCCTTCCACATAGCCTTTCGCTCCTGCTCCAGTATTTTTATTTTCCTGTCCAGCTCCCCTTCAAGGTCCACCAAGGTGGTCTTTCCCCGCCCATGGGAACCTTTGGAAGAAGGTCTGGAGCCGGGGGAGAATGGAGAAGCAGGACGGCGGCCCCCCGAGGATGCCCCCGCTGCTGGGGATGGAGCGCCGGCAGTGGACGAAGATGGAGTCTTGCCAGTATCCCCAGTCTGGCCGCTGCTGCCGCTGTTGCTACTGCTGCCACTAGCTCCAACAGATGTATCTGTGAGGTTCAGGGCTCCGGGACCTATCTCTGCCTGCAGAATGGAGGCGAAAAACATCAGTCTGAAGAAGTGCAAAAAAGAAAAAAAGGGGGACATGCAAGGGAAAAGCAACAGTTTTACCAAAGAAAATGAAAAATAAACTTCGATGAATGACTGACAAAACAAATCAGGACAACAGATGATATGAAAATTTTATTGTTACATCTGGTTCATGGTTGTTCAGTTTGAGCAACCTTAAAGAATGATTCAAGCAAGCAAAAGCGGAATCTAGAGCCATGTCAGTCAAGACACTGGACATAAGGCAATGGGCATACATTTTAAAGCTAAATTGGTGGAATATTTGTGTTATTAAAGGAAAACGTTGAGGGTTTTTTTTCAACCTGGACCTCATTTTTAGCATTTATTAGGTTCATTTACTCACCCAGACAAGTTCGGAGCCACTTGGAGTCCATTGGAAGAAGTTTGTATCCAGTTGCGACCATTGTATATCCATATAATGGGAGTGGGCAAGAGTTTTTTTCCCCTGTCATAAGGCATTATCTGCCCCGAAACTACTTCATTTAACCAATTTTTTGTTATGAATCGTTAGCACTACTCCACACTGTGTTCAGAACATCTCAGAAGTGCTTCTTTGTTCTCTTCCAGGGTGTTTTAGAGGCTATAATACAACTACACTAACACGCTATTTCAATGTTACTTGCGTGCTCCATCTAGTCTGAGCAGGACTTTCACTGTATGCTCTACAGAGCTTGCTACTGCAGACATCAACATAGTTGGCGTTGGAGTGTTTCTAAAGTGCAAAAACCGAATGGCAAATTTGACTAAGTTCCGTTTCCACAGGTTCCCTTACCGCAACCTACAAAGACTCCAGCTGAGAAAGGCAGGCAGCTGGGACGTCATTGAAATCGCAGTTGGAATCCAACTTGCACTAACAGGAGAATGGGTTAAAACTGGGCATACTCCAACTTGATTCCAACTTAACTAGCCTGTAAAAACCCCAGAAGCCCACCCTGCAGCACCTCTAAAACGTTTTCGGTTTCACTAACTGTTCATAACAAAACATGGGTAAAATGAAGGCGTTTTGGGGCAGATAATGCCTTATTTAGAGGCTGCAAATCACTTGCCTCCTTTTACCCCCATCATAGGGAGCTACCATGATCGCTACCGGATATTTAAACTTCTCTCAAAGTACTCCAAGTGGCTCCAAATTTGTCTGGGTGAGTAAATGAACATAATAAATGCTAATAATAAGGTCCAGGTTGAAGAAAAAATGAACTTTCCCCTAAAAAAACTGTTTTTTTATAAATGACAAAGGGCCTTGTAAAATATTTTTTTTTATCCTACACAGCAGCACGGTGCTGCCTCTACCGTGTTTCATAATGTGTGGCCAGGCTTATGTATGTAATGACGGTTTTCCTGCATTTATTCTGGAGAACATATGATCTTTCAGATGTTTATTTTACAAAACAAAAAGTTGAAAGTCATGTATTAATTTCTCTTCCTCATCACATTTAAGCACATTTTTGTGCAGCTCTTTCAGGTTGAATCCTAATGAAATGCATTGAAGTGTATAGCTGTAATATAGTGAAACGTGAAAAAATTTTTTTAAGGCTCTGTAGATTTTATGAGGAAACATAAAAGTTGTTTTTTATTGCTGAAGTTTTTGAAAAAAGGATTATTTCTCCTCAGAAAATGTATTTCTAAAACCATAAAATATACTATGAATCACTGTCTTCTCTTACTGAATTTCAAAATGCTGTGTAATGTCCAAAACAGTCAATTGATGCTTCAAACTGCATCTCTATAAACAAAGGTCCCCCCCCCCCCCCCAGAAACTGGATCTCCCTTAGGATCTTAATTTCATCATAAATCATTTGTTTCATCTGATTCATGGCGTTAAAATTAAAAGCTTGGATTAAATTTCAGTTTGTAGAGCCTGATGTAATATAAAATCATGCACACAACATTAGACTCATCTTTCATTGGTCTTTGGTTAGCCAAGTGTATGAACAATGACCGTATTGGTCAAGCGTTGTGTAGAATATCTGGATATGTGGAAAAAAAAACCTCCCAAAATGGCTGTTTTCACTTAAATAAATAAAATGAACTGTTACACTAATAATCCCTCAAGCTGTTATTAAGATGCAGAGCGTAAGTTAAAAAAGGTGTCAGTGAACAGAGGCAAATCCGCAGGACTGGATGAGACATTTGCGAGGGCGATAAATAATATCAAGAGAGTTGCTGAGGCAAAGCGGTATCTTGACATCAAGGATATAAATTCACACACATGGAGACAACCCTGTGACTGTGCTTATTGAGAGCTGCCAGCGATGCAGCACCGTTTCTGTGTGCGCGAGTGTGGTGGAAGTGTGCATGTGTGCGGATAAAGCTGTCTGTGTCTCAATCTTGGAACACTCACACAAACCAACCTCAGTCCCCAAACCCCCTCCAGCAGCCTTCTTCCTGTCCAGCCAGCTTCATGTTTTATTTATGTCAACATCCTCCTACTGTTGGATGCTGAGGAGGCAGCTGGCATAATGGGCGTTGGGGCACAACTGGGGTGTGAGGGCCAGAAAAGGTGCAAAGATTTCCCCTGAGCCAGTGGGAACGTGAGGAAGACATGATTGGTGTTTGTGTCAAGAGTTCTTTTTCAGAGTAGAAGGGAGAAATAGAGATGGGCAACAAATCACACAGAAGAAACAATACAGGTATTGGGTAGCAAACATATCATCTTATCAGCAGGGGAGGATTAAGGTGTACAGGGGCCCCTAGGCTGCACTTGTCTGTGGGCCCTGCACCCTCTCCCCAATGCATGCACTTCTTCTCTGGTCTCATCTGCCGATATTTATTATAATGTTAAATAGCTTGTTCTGTGTGATGCTCCCTACGTTTTAAAAACTTTTGAGATAAGAGTAGGTCAAATAGGTCTGTAACCTACATTGTAAATGGATCCGTTTTACCCTAAACTCTTTTTGGCTTAAATTCCGTCTTCCAATTTTTTATTTTTTTTTTGTTGTTGCCGTAGTTCTTTGTTTGTTTCCTTTTTGTGTGTTGTAGTAGTAGTAGTAGTAGAAGTAGTAGTAGTAATAACTTCAATCACAAAAAATTACAGCAGCAACAATTGTTTACTAAATACGTAAACAAAATGATATAAATTTTTAACTGGCCAATGGGGGCCCCCAGAATGCACGTGGCCCCTAGGCTCAAGCCATATCTAGCCTGTGCATTAATCCGCGCCTGCTTATCGGAGTCCTCCTGTATGTAAAAAATAATTTGAGAAGGTTCAGTTATTTCCCTTTAACAGAAGAAAAAGATGGGCTTTTTTTCACTATTGTTTTGTTATAAGTCTGGAATAATTAAATCCATGCATATCTAATAAGAAGATGCAAATGCCAAACCATAAAAAAATTGCCATTTTGTGTTTTAGAGCAAGGATAAAGATTTCTTAAGTCTAAAACTGTGTTTTAGAGTTTAACTGAAGGCAACTGGACTTTCGTGTTTTCAATAGACATTAATTCACCCAGACCAGTTTGGAGCTACTTTGAGTCGTTCAGGAGTAGTTTATATTGAGTCGCGATTATATTGAGCCTTATTACAGGCAGTAGTTCACTGCCTGTAATAAGGCATTAATTGCCCCAAAACGCCTTAATTCAATCATGTTTTGTTATGAAATGTTAGCAATACTCCCCTTGGAGTTCAGAAAAAAAATTATTAATTTTTTTTTTCCTTTAAACCGAAGTTGCCTAGCAAGTTCTGTATGAAGGTGTCTGGTATATGATAGGAAAATTAGGTAACCTAACAAAAATTCCAAAACATTCATGTCATTTAAGTCAATTGAAAAAGCCTAAATAAAATAATCCAAGTCATGCAAGGAACTTGTATCTATGAGCTTCATTTCAAAATTATGGATATAAAGCAGAATGTTTAGAGCATCAGCTGATAAATCAAATCATCAGATTTTGGTTTTAAAAACAGTATTTTGGTTTCCAGAATTTCACCTCAAAGTTAAATCATTAATGGCATCCATTTTTCTGCCCTATATAAAACTGTATAGAGGGACACCTGCTTGTTATTCTATCAAAAACAAGTAAAATGTAGCGAATATTTTAAAAAAACAATTAGCATGGTCCATGTTTAGCCAACTTTATACATTGTATTTCGTATCTTTGTATATCTTTATTTGATTTCTTTGTTTCATTTATCTTTTTTGTTTTTGTTTAACTTAGGCCTACCTCTAGCTTTTCGATCCGGTCCTTTAGGTCCATAATGGCCCTTGCCAGCTCCTCCACTGCCCGGGCCGTCTGCAGCTGCGCCGCCGCGGAGGAGCTCACATCGTCCCCGGCCATGACGCGTCGGCTCCCGCTCCACACCCCGACACTCCGCGCCGGTGTGGTTCTCTCGTCCTCCAAGCCACTTTCACACTCGCTCAGTTTTCCAGACAGCTCGCGGATGGTTCTCTGATCCATGAGGATTTGATCGTTCTGCTGCAAGACCATCTGCCGGAGGTTCTCCGCCGTCGTTCGGAGGTCATCGTCTCCTCCGTTTCCGTACGGAGGCTCATCCGCCTGCTGCTTCTCCCTTTTTTGCCTCAGGTCTTTGGTCTTACAATCTCCAACAGGTAGAGGAGTACATATCAGCCGACTGAAGCTGTACTGTTTCGCCGAGCCGCCTACTGTCTCCTTCCCCAGATTCAGCTCGTTTAGCGTGGGGACCTCCAGATCGATGCCGCCCAGCCCGTTGTCCACATCGTAAGACCCCGGGCCGTGCAGAGCGCCGAGCGGCCCGGCGTGAGCCACCGCTCCTGTCTCCAAAGGCTGGATAAGCGCCTCCGAAGTCATGGTGCCGTTGTCGCCGTTGGTCGCTCCGCGTTTCCGGGGATAAACACTGGCGATTATGCAGATGACTGCGCCGAGGAAGGCTAGAGAGCCCGCTCCCACCAGCACTACCACAAACTTCATTATGCCTGTGAAAGCCGATGAAAACAGATCAGATCAGTGCATTCACAAACATGCAGCATCATTCCGCACCGCAATGAAGAGGGAAGACACGATCCAGGTTAGGAAGAGCCGTACAATCGGGAGATATCCCAAAAGTGTCCGCCTTCACACACTAATTAAAACAAGAGATGATATTTAGGAGAAAACATTATGCTTACGCGGACTTCAGTAGATTCCAGTGGCGCTGCTGCTGCTTTCTATCCTCCCTCTGAGTGTGGCTCTGCGCTGTGTGAACCTGAGGGGATGCTCTCCGTCTCTGCGTTGCTAAGCTGCTCTCTCCTCCGTGCCTGCGTTGCCATGAGGACGGCTGCTGGAGGAGGAGCATGACTGGTGAGAGCAGAGGTGAGCCTCCAGCAGCTGCGCGAGCAAACAAGGCCGTGATGGATCTGTGCGTGCTCCAGTGTGTGATTTCGAGCAACGGCTTGTCATAGCTGTGGACGTGGAATCTAATCTTTATTTGAGTTTGAAACACAACCTTATTGTTTTTAGCAGAACCGAACTCAGATTGTTTGAAGCCCCAATGAGAATTTAACTTGATGTGGGGCACCACAAGAACCGCCCACCGTCACCATCAACTCTGACATTGATTCTATAATGCCCATGCTTCAAGAATTTTGTTTTCTGCACTTATTGCCCTCTTTTAACAATGAGCAAACAGTGAGTTAAATCCCCCTGTATGACAGAATGTGAGTAAATCATGGTAATAACAGAGGGTACCTGTGGGATACAACCCACGTCATGTGTAGGTGCATTCTGTCCCTGCACTTTTTTCTGTAGCTACAGCCGTTTACTCGATTAATGTACTGTATTTAAATGCACCTTATGTAGTAGTCATGAATTCAGTGCTGCTGAGCAGAGCAGAATGTTCAACAATCCAGCCACAGCCAGCAAATAACTTTTGCTCAAACTCATTTTTTCCCAAACAAAATGTAAGTTGGGTTATGCTGTTGTATGCAGATAATGTTAGCTAAATGATGGCTTTGTAAATACATGCCAATATATCAGTTAAGATGGCAAACAATACTAATGTTACCTATGGTACTTCACTTGCTAGTCAGTTAATGGAACAAACCAATTTCACTTTCTTTTCTGTGTAGAATTTTGACTGCTTTTCATACAATTGAATAGGGATGTAAGAAAATATCGATATGTCAATATATCATGAGATTTTATGTCACAATATTGTATTTATTTTCAAAAGCAAAGCTTTCTTTTTTTCCAATGTTTCTTTAAAGAATTGGAATTGAACAATTAAAGATTACGGTAATTTTTGAAGTACAATTAAAAACATGATTGGCAGTTAGTGGCTGTTTTCACCTTCTTCGTTCCAGTGGATCAACGAGATCTAGTAATAACACTGGATGTGTTATGTATGAAACAAGTTTGAGTTTTTAGAGTGATTGGAACAGATTATATACTTAAATTCAGTTTTTCAAATCACAATATATAGTCTTACACATAGAATCCCAATAATTCGCAAATATATCGTCACTTTTGTATCATCATATATATCATACCATATTATTGCCAATACACATCCCTATATTTGAAATAAATCTCTATTGCCACAATAAACAAAGCAGGGTCAATGAGTTTCAAAGGAAAATTAGTGGCTGATAAAAAACATATCTGTGGTTTAAGAGGAACTTTGAGGTTAATTTCCACAGTAATGTCACTACTATTTTTCCTAATTCTATTTCAAAATGTTGATTTGAGCATTTCCATATACCTTTAATACCACAAAACATCAGAGTCGGGGGAGAAAAAGGACCAGAGACTAGCAGTGGGGACGATGATGCAGGGTATTGGGAAGGAAAAAGTATGACATGCTGAGAAATAAAGAGCCATTGCTGGGAGAAACCAAGCAGCTATCAAGACAGGGTCTGCACAAATATTTCAGAATTACTGTCAATCAAATTCCAAGACATATTTTGGTAAATATTTTAATGGTCAGTCTTTCTATATCTTATTTAATTGTTATTCAGAACTTTTGGCCATCTAATCTCACACCAGATATTTTGTAGATAATAAATCTAACAAAGTAGATTATAGTGTTTCTTCCTGGTAATTAAAAAGACGTTGGTGAGTTTGATAACCTTAGTATTCTGAAGACGTCATGAGTCATCATCATGTTATTTATTGGGATTTGCTGAAGATGGTGTTTGAAGTCAAACCTTCATTCTTTAACCTGTTGTTAAACTTTCAAGATTGACAACAGTCAATTGGGACTAAAGTTTGAGCCAAATTATTTGTTTCTGCTAAGCAGGTGGTGCCTTGTAACTATTCATTTAATTAATTGTAATTATGATAATAACTGTCTTTGAACCACTTTTATTATTGATAACTAAGCCAACACTTATTGTGCCATAGTGATGTAAGTGGTTATTTTCCATTGAGGAAAGGTTTGACTGAATCCGAGAGGATGATAAATTACTCAAATGACCTTTGAACTATTTGTCCCCATCACAACAGAGATGATGGTTACATCCCTGCAATCACTTCACTTTTTTAATAAATCAAATGTTAAAGTGCTCATTTAAACATGATTTACCTTTAATTATTCAACAGATGTTATTAGAAGCTGTCCTGAGCACAGAATATAGGGAAGATGAAAATGAGTAAGTGGGACTGTACAGAGGTGTCCAAACTGTGAGACACAACCACAATTATATCATTTTAAAGATTTGTTGCTGACTGAATTTTTTTTACAATAAAAGTAGTCAACATAATCAACTCCAAAACTGACCCCTTTTATGTTTCTTATCTACAGTGATTTACAGATCTTTGTTTTTGTTGTTCTTTTTTTTTTTTTTACAAAAATCAGAGAACTTTGTTGGTTTTATGTAAATATTCTGTGTTTAGTTTAGGGATAAGCAGTGAAAAAATAATCCGAACACAATTTTGGGAGATGGGAGTTGACTTTACAAGATGATAGAGTTAAACAGCAAATAAGAGTCACGAATCAACATGGCCGAAAAACACGTGGAATAATAATGATATGAG
The DNA here is from genome assembly GCA_028564705.1 of Apricaphanius iberus. Classification (NCBI taxonomy): domain Eukaryota; kingdom Metazoa; phylum Chordata; class Actinopteri; order Cyprinodontiformes; family Aphaniidae; genus Apricaphanius; species Apricaphanius iberus. The sequence goes on from JAPXFQ010000109.1 coordinate 121,315, forward strand.
AACAAAGTAAAATGACATAGTCACACAGCACATCAGGATGACATAACAAGCCTATAACTGTTTAGATTAAAATACAAAATGACCATGTTCGAATGTTCCATCAGGTTCCTAAGTTACACAGATATTAACTTATAAAAATCGGCTTCACTGTTGACAAACAGAAATGTTAACTCATCACTCATGGTTTAGTAGACATGCACAGTAAACAACATAACACGTACATTTGGAATCCTCTATATTTTCTTCATTACCTGACATTTCTGCATAACTTCTGCTTTGAGGTTGAGGATAAAAGTGCATGCAGATGACATACAACAATTTATAAGCAGCTTATAGTTTGGGCTGGAACTTAGGGTCAATGTCACACAATCTTTTAAAGGCATTTAAGGAAAAAAACAATTAAAAAAATCTTCATTCTGATTCAGTTAACTTACAGTTTAAAATATCTATAAGCTTCCATGCACACATGCCATTTCATAATTCAGCTAACAGCCATGCCAAGTCCCATGTCTTTGGATTGGCACCAAATGGCACACATGCACACTTGGCTGGCTATACAGTCTGCGCTTTCACAGATGTGACACTAGCATAACATGTGTTTAAACAAAACTAGGTCACAAACACATTTTTTTATAGGGGAAAGAGGAGATAATAGTTCAATATGTACTAGCTAATACAGCAATTTCCCAAACTCAACCATCTTTTGCTATCATTTTTTTTCTAACCTCATATTTGCGTCAGGACAGAAAGATAGACACGAGCCTCTAAGCTTTAGACCAAGCTTATGACCACGGTTAGAGCTTCCAGCCTAAGATTCATGCAACATGCTTTCTGCACGCATGCAACATGCAAAGGTGTAGTAGCCTAAAATTGATTCTATGTAGACATGATCAACTCCTGAATTACTTTATTTAGTTGTCATATCAAGCAAAGCATGTTCTTTTGTTTTCCAAGTCATGTCCTTTATAAATGACTGGGTGTTGAGATGAACCATATCTGAATATATAAGGAACCCCTAAATATTTTCAGTAATACTCCAGATTTATGTAAAGGTTAAACCTGCAGGTTGGTTAAATAAACATTTTGGATGTTTTCACATCAATGAATGTTGATTTCCAGACAACCTTGATTGGAGAAAAGAACAACTTAAAAACACAACACTGGTAAATTGAGTCCAAAATAAAAACAAATATTGATTATACATCAATGCAAAATAATGTTTTTTAGATTAGAGGTGTGATTTGTTAAATATGGCCAGGAGTAGTTAAGGCCAGCATAAAACATGTTGACATGTTGCATATGCAATTGATTTATAAAATGAATCATTTCAAATTAAACATTTATAAAGTGCTTTTCATACAAAATTGCATCTCAAAGTGCTTTACGGATTAAAATGACCCCACACAAACCACATTCCCATCCCTCCCGCCAGAAATTAAGACCGTGATCATATTTATACCAACAGAAAATCACTAGTAAAAGCTGTTCAGAATCTGTGGGGCAGTAGCTTGAATTTTTAGGTGGACACAGGTTCAGGTGATTCTATCTCTATGTTTTAACCTGGATTTAGAACAATGTAAATCCAATCTAAAGATAAGTAAGTTTAGCTTGAATGTTTGATGCCTGGATGTATGGTGTGAGGGTGCATCAGTACTCAAAATGATTACCTAATTAAATATAGTAATGCTGAGAGGTTATATTTATATATTGTTAGATAAAAACATACCATGCATTTTATTTCTCCAGTTTTCCTGGTTGTGTGACTTGAACATTATGAAGTAATTCGAATAAATTGATTAATTACATTCTTAGTAAATGCATTTATGGAATTTATCATGTATGGATAATCAAAGTGCTTAAGCAGACGTGTGTAAGCAGCAGCAGATATCAGCAGGAATTCTTCTGACCTTGTTCTTTATACTATACATACAATTTGAAGTGATTTCAAGCTTGCGGGACCAGACATCGAGGTAGTAAAGACATGTAGTAAAGAAAGTCTTCTTTAATGACCAAATTCTATATATGCATTATTAGGAATAAGAGGGTGCAGGTGAGTTTGAGCATGGCACTCTTCTGTGTGTATGCATTGTTATTGTCGTGCATTGACACCTTAACAGTTGTTTCAGAAAGAAAGAAAAAACATGCCAATTTTTCATGATGTCCTGATGTTTGGTAAAGCTTTCCTTGTATGGTGTCTAGGTTTCATAAACTTTTTTGTGAAAAAGATCACAATTAAGTTCACGTTTTCAGTGGAAAGCGTGAACTTAATGCTAATCTTTGCAGAACATCAAAAGAATCGAGTTGCTAATTGGTTTTCAGAACACAAAACGTACACAAACAACCCCACGCACATAGTCCCTCAGGGCGCCTCTTATTAAACTAAGATGGCTATTTTGGTTTCAACTGGTCAGTCGGACTGAAACCTAACAATAAAATGTTGATCTACATGAGGAAAAGGAAAAATAGACAAATATTACGCACACTATGTTTCATCACTGTCCCTCTACAAAGGAATAAAGCAAACAGCCATGGCGAGAACATGAACTATTCATTAAAGCATCAAAACCCAGAGATGAATACCCAGGCACCTGAGAGAGTATGCTGAAAGCCTAAAACTGTTTAACAGCGCCCCCATGTGGATGATCAGAGTATTGAGCTTTGGCGAAACCTACTAATTCAATGGGAAAAATAGGTTTAAGGCATGTTTAAGTTTTTGACAGAGGCGGGTATAACAACAAGTTAATTTACTAGTTTACTTAGTTACATTGACTTAGGTAATTTTGTGGGCAAAAAAAGTACTTTTGGAATAGTTTTACTAGACCATAGTTTACTTGAGTAAGTTTTAATGAAATATTACTTCTTACGTATAGTTTCTACTTTACCCACAACGAGTAACTTGACTGAATGAAACTGAAAAATTAGAATATCGTGCAGAATTTCATTTCTTTTGGTAATTCAAATTAAAAGGTGAAACTATGACATTGACTCATTACATGTAAAGTATTCCAATGCTTTATTATTTAAATGATTTTGGCTTACAGTTTATAAAAAATCTGATCTCTAAATATCAGAAAATTAGAATATTAGGCTATACAAAATCGATAAAAGAAGGATTTTAAATAGAGAAATGTCAGACCTGTGAAAAGTTTAATCAGAACTGTTCATCTTTATAAGTCTCACAATTAAGATTCAATTACAATTATGTTGACAATTGAATGTGATCCAATATCCCAATGCATCACGATTCTTTCATTATGGTTTTGTATTCATTAATAAATGTAGGATGTTAGAAGCTTTTTCATCACAACCTGACATGTCGGAACAAGCTCTCTGACAACAACAGTCTTTGGAACAATGCAAAACTGCAAAACGATTTCAAAGCTTTGCATTTGACAGGATTGAAGGAGAAAAAAAAACGTTCTTTCTAAAATCAGTGACATCTCAGGCTGTGGTAACAACATGCCCTGCAGATGCTAACAAAATCTTGTAATACTGGGAGCCTTCTGAAAAGCTTTGTGCATGACCACCAGCTGATTTACATGCTCTGGTTTGATGCCCATGTTGTGATTGAATCTATGTCTCGCTGGGAAAACAAATATAGAATCAATTATGGTTGGCTTCTTCAGTGATTAATCATTTATCTCATTGCAAATCATCAAGTATGAGATTCATTTCATCAGCTCTACTAATCATGCATATGCACTCAGAACTTTTGCATCAATTACTGCTGCAGTGCGGCGTGGCATGGATGCTATCAGCCTGTGGCACTGCTGAGGTGTTATGGAAGACCAGGATGCTTCAATAGTGGCCTCCAACTGTCATGTCCAGGATCCTTTTGTGTGGTGGCTCCTGATGCACCAATTCCAGCCCCAGTCCACTCCTTGTGAAGATCCACAACACTTTTGAATGGTCTTTATATAATTTTTTATCATGTAAATAATATACAGCACTTTGGTCAGTTTCGGCTGTTTTAAGGGCTTCATAAATAGAATACTAGAATATTCAATTTTTTTTAGTTTCACCTCTATTTTTAAGTCCTTTGTGAGTTTGTTGGGTTTCAAGGGAGAAATATTAACCTTTTACATCAGAGGATACCTGACTGGCAACCCAAATCAAAAAAAAAAAAATGGAACCCCAAATAGGACTGATTAAATAATCAATACAAATTTGAATTTACAAATCCATTATAAGCATAAGAAATAACTATCAGAAAGAAAACAAACCAACAACCAACAGAAAACAAGATAGCTACAAATACTGAGTTAGACTTGAAAATAAAGGAAGTATCAGCAAATCAAACAATCCTACCAGAGCTTGGTGCTCCTTTAATCCTCTGCAACTCTTCCCTCAGAAACATAAAAACGGATATAAGAACACAACAAATGAAACTCTTAAGCTTACCAATTACAGATGAGGATATTCTGGAACTGCTTCAAAAACTGTGGAAGAGCAACACTACAACCAGGAGGCACTAAAAGCAACGCCTGAACAATCATAAAATAAAATAAAAGTTTCTCAAATGGAACAAATTAACACAAAACTGACCCCAAACCTTGAATACATAAACCATAACAAACTTAATAAGCATTTTTAGAGTGCTTTTAATCAAAGCCCTTTTACAAGAAACACACAAAAACAACACGTAACAGGACATTGAATACATTATCTGTACAGCAAGAGGTTGCAAAACATGCTTCACATACATTTTAATGTCAGCATTATCCTCAGCCTTCTTCTCATCACCATCAGTACAACGTACTCATTTCAAATCATAAACAAAAGAAAAAAATGCAGTCTTGACACATGGAAAAAATGATGACTATTAAAAATGGCATTGAAACATGTAGCCTTACATTAAAATAATTATGCATATTTCAAACAAGTATTAAAGTACAGTACAAATAGGGGAAAAATGCTTAAAAACAACAATTCATAATTGAGTATTTTAATACATACATTAAAACAAGGATCCTTCAGTTTATCCTATTGGTGCTGATTGAGCACCTAAAAATCACAACCTGAATTTAAAACAATTTAAAAGGAAAAATGCATAAAAATGAAAGAGCAAAGAGAGCCCTATTTGGTTACATAACAGGCCACTAAGTTGCGTTGTGCTACCCCATATCAGAATTTTTTTCCTACTTTTTTTTTTTGTTTTTTAAGGGGAAAAGCAATGCTTTCCAGACTAACGTCTTAAACATCTACCAACTGCTAGTGTCACCACAACCTAAAAAGATAAGAAAGATACAGAACATGACAGAAATATTTCCCAAACTTCTATTTATTTGGAGTGGACAGTTATATTTTACTTCACAGCATGTTTTGAGTTAAATACAAGATTAATGATAACAGATACATCTTCATTCATCGATAAGGTACTCAATTTATTCCTCCTTGTACAATGGATGAGTCAGACTGGAATAAATCTGTTCATGCTGTATCAAAAGAGCACTAAGAACGACAAGAACCATCCAGCACAAACAAACAGATGAGGAAACGTCCTCCCTCCATTTGTCGAAAACGGCGTCCGTGCCTCAAAAAATTAACATCGGCGGAAAACCCAAACGTCGGAAACAGTGTGAACTTATTACAGTAATGAGATCCTCACAGTCACCAAGCTGAAGGCATGACTACATAATAGCTGTCCTAATAAGAGCCAAGCAAGAAGAGGGTTGCACAGGTATAAGGCAACACATGCGGAAAAGTTATAATACAGTGAACCAGGTGGAGATGTGGGAAGGTCCGGTAAGGGCAGGAAGCACCAGGGAACAAGCTTTAAAATAACACCAAAAAGTGAGAACGTTTGAGCACCATCAAAGACGAGATCAAGAGACATTCGAAGTCACTGCGGTATCTGATGCAACCTGGCTGTAACACCGAGAATGTGTGGAAAAATGTTCAAACATAAAAGTTCTGAGATATTTTAATTATTATGACAAAAGTGGCAAAACAGCATTGAAATGACTGAAAAATAAAGCTCCTGATCACATCAGAGTGGAAGCACCTTCTTCAGGACTTCTGAGGTAACCCTTTTTTCTTCTTAATGTGGTTTCAGAGTAAACATTTTTCTTTGTTTTATGTTTAGAAAAGTTTTGAAAAAAATATCCCCTTCTACTTCCGCTTTACATTCACATACTACTTTATGTTTGCCAATAAAACTAAATCCTTCCAGAAACATTTGTAGTTGACGTGAATTTATCAGGAGCTGAATTCTAAATAAGGAAGAAAGTGAGGGAGAATATTCTAACTATTTGAGGCCGACAGGTCAACGCTCAAACCTTCCATTTTTCCACAGTTTGTGATAAATAACAAATATTTAAAGCTAAATAGCTAATACACTTTCTCCTTCATCCAGTTATGGACAACAGTGAATAACTCTTGGATCTTGCTCCCAGTAAGCATAAAGATGCTGAACCATTAAACATAATATATTCCATAGTTGTATAATTTAATCTCAAAATCACTCCAGTGACACTGAAGCTTTTTTTGCTTTTTAGAGAACAAAAAGCATCAAGACTATTGATCACAGAAGACAGGTTTGTTTTTTAAATAGGGGGTTAAGCTTTAAAATGTTCCAAGCTTAGAACATCTTGGAGATCGATTAATCCCATGATCCGAAAATGGACATTCAGACCTTTGCAGCAACATTTCCCACCCCATTACTTTGGACAGACGTCCCTAGCACCACAAAACAAAATAAAAATACTACAAAGAAAGAGCATGAACTGACAGGCCTTGTAAAATAAATGTGTTTCCACCACATCTACTATTGTTCATGTGATGGGGCTGCAGTAATAAAACTGGAAGTCAGCACAAGGAAAACATTTCAGAATTTCCGGGTATTAAGTCCAACTTCCGGTTAAATATTTCCCCCACCTCTGAATTTGGACTACTACTACTAACGGAACACACCATTAAGCCTGGTTCAACAAAGTGTGGTTCGTTAAAGACAAATCCTTTGTCGTGAATTAGAATGGCAAAAGACGGTGCGAGAGTGACAAGTCTGTTGCCATCTAGGGGTGCAACGGTACAGGTAGCCCACGGTACGGTCCAGTTCTTTACCCTGTCCCGTTGCATCCCTAGTGTGAACGAACCTCCGACAGCTTACTGAGCAATCTCATGACCGAAACCAGCCTCCGACAGTCTTCTAGCTGTGTCAGAAAGTCTATGACTCAGACCTGTATAGATCGAAGAAAATAAACTGAGACTGACGAGAGTACAATGCGACAGTAGCAGTATCAACATTACGACAATGGAAGCTACATGCAAGAACATGTGGAGCAACGAGGAAGCTGACTTTTTTTTGTTTTGGCAATAAACACTGTATAGGGCATTTTATCGTTGGCATCTTGGGTATCTACCAGCTTATAGTCATGTAAGGATTTTGGCAACGTATGCTTGTGACGTTGGCATGTCCTGCTAGAGGGAGGGGTCACGCAGTTTGACTCAGTGAAATCTTGGAGTGTACAGTGTACCGCAGGGATCCTCAAGTCCAGGCCTCAAGGGCCGATGTCCAACCAGTTTTAGAGGCGTCTCTGCTCCAACACAGCTGATTCAAATTCTCTAACTTCTTCCTCAGCATAGCAAAGTTCTGCAGAGGCCAGCTAACGAGCCATTATTTGATTCTGGTGTGTTGAACCAGGGAAAGAACTAAAACCTGCAGGATACCGGCCCTCGAGGCCTGGAGGTGGGGATCCCTGGTGTACCGTGTCTAAAGCTTGCACCGTGTGATGTGAAAAAGTGCATTGCAGCGCCCGAAAAACGTACATTGTGAAAACCAGGCCTAATGGGTTGAAAGAGCAGGGGAGGGATTATCAGTCTGTGTCACTCCTTGCTCTACTGTGCATGTTGTCTGCAGGAGAGTCTCGCCTTCTTGTGCCATGTGTAGCACAAATCGCTGTGATAAAAACAACTAAAAGTTCTATAGAATTCTATCAGCTCGAAATCCCTTTAAAGGCAAACAAAAGACGTCTTTGGTTGCATACTACGTCTCTGCCAAAAGGTTCACCAGCAGGACAAGTGTTTTAGTTCAGCAGGAACTCCAATTGGATGGGTTAGAAAATACAGGGAATTTAAACGGTACCTAATGGAGAATTTGAAATAAAGCACAAACAACACGTGGCTGAGCTTTTTGTAACAAAAAAGGACAAAAATAGATGTAGACTGTGGCTGTAATGGCAGCCAGAACTTAGTTCAACACACTACTGACATTTATCCAGTACTTGGTTTTAGTTCATTACATACACGTTTATGGCTTTAAAGGGAGAAAATGTTTTAGAACCAAATCACTGCTTCAAATTTTCCAGAGATATGAAACAATTAGAGCTAAAAAAGCAGTATCAGGACACTCTGGTAGGTTGGTTGCTTCTTGGACCTTCTAGACCTTCATGGGTTCGGGAGGTCAAGTCATGAAGTTCTTTGTGGACAGGAAACAAACTGAAGGAGGTGATGGGTTTGAGAGAAATTGAGGCAAGTACCTACTGTCTGAATTAGAATTTTTTGCAGCTTCTAAAGATGGTTGAGGATTTCCTACGCCATTTATTCGCATGTGTTAAAGAGAGAAGGAAAAAAAGGCCTTTTTTTTTGATGCAGTCAAGTGTATTGCATTCACCTTGCTGTACTGACGTAGTCTTCGGAATCTAAGTGCAAAAACACATCTCTTCGTTAAATATCGGCTGGCCGGCTGACCTTCCCGATCACTTCAGGTGGGGGTGGGGGGGTCGAGAACCTGAACCAACACCTACGTGGCACCGTTGGCTACCTACTCGGGGGAGTAGAGTCCACATCGATAACTGGCAGACTTCTTTTGCTAACGGCCAAGTGTTCTCGATGGAAGTCGGCAGAGCAGATGGGCGAGGGACACACTGTTGGGGGCGACTGGTATTGCAATGAACAGGCAACCCCTCAGCATGTGTGAATCGAGTGATAAAAACAAAAAGCTTTCTGCCATATCTGCTGCACAATCTGGATCAAATATGGCAATCTAAATGGCAAGAAGTCTTTCAAGCTGCCTCATTTTTTTCTTCTTTTTTTTTCTTAGAAAAAATATGTCTTTTTGTTCTATTTTATGGCTGGATGGTATTTAGTTACATTATAATTGATTGAGTTTCAAACAAATTTTGGTAATATACCCCCTGTAGACAGGGTAGAATGGGGCTGAAGTGGCAACACTCGTATGATATACTTTAAATATATAGTTTTCAATCCTCAATGGCAGGAAGTTCATGTTATTCGGTCTCTTATGGCTTGGGGACGGAGGGGTCCTCGGACGATGCGGCAGGAGGCGGTGGGGAGGCGTTTTCGGCGCCAGTAGAAGGCGAGGCGGGGCCCGACGCGGGGGAGGGGAACTCTTTTATAGTCACGGTTACGAGGTTTGTGGTTACGTCTGTGACCACCACGTCCTTGCAGCTTGGTGCCATCTCAGGGTGCCAGTCAGGGTCTCCCTCGGCAGGCACCCTTTGGGGTTCGTTGGGGGCTGATGGTTGGTCTGGAGTGACGGGGGGAACTGTGGAGGGCGACTGCTGCTCGGCTTTGTTGATGCAAGGACTTTTTTTTTCTCCTTCTGAAGCTTGAGAGCAGTCCATGGCGTCTTCTTCTTGATCTTCAACATATGAAGTTGGAGAGGAGGGAGCGGGTGTTTTGTCGTTTGCTTCTGAACATGAGGGGGGAGGAGAGTGTTTCTGGGTTCTGGGTGGAAATTTACTCGATTTCGGTTCCTCTGAGGCTTTGCCGGCAGGCCGAGAGTGCTTAGCTGCGACATTTCTACACTTGGAAGAAGAGGAGGAGGAAGTGGGCAGTTCCTGGCGCTGTGAAGAGCTGCTGTATGTTGCTCCCGTACTAGAAGAAGACCCTGTTTGGGAAGCAAAAGACATGGGCCCGCCACACTGCAGTCCAAAGGGCTTGCCGTACATTGGGAAGCCCAGCATTTTCAGAGGAGACTGGAAAGGTCTGTAAGGGGCCTCTCCCTTCCTACCAATGATGCGATTGCGTGAAGGGATGTTTTGGCGTCCTGACTGCACGCTCCTGGAGCCCGTAGCACCACCGCCCCTGCCCTGCTTGTCGATCACCTTCAGATTCAGGATAATCCGACCCCTTTTGACTTCCCGGGGTTTGACCCTGCGGTTCAGGATGCGGACGGTCTCGGAGAAAGGGGAGACGTGCATGCGGGAAGGGAAGCCACCCGAACTTGCAAAACCGGGCCCCATGGGGTCTGAACGAGGCAGGGGCCGCCTGGACATCCGGTGGCAACGGTGAATGTCTTTCTTCAGTTTGTGGGTGGCCGCGAGAGAGTTGAGTTTGGGGGAGGGTGCTGGCGCTGTCGAAGAGGAGGAGGAGATTGGTAAAGTGTGAGGAGCGGCGGCGGAGGAGGAAGAGGTTTGTCCAGACTCGGAGGACCGAGACGTGTTCTGCCGGCTGCTGGAGGCGCGACTGCTGGACTCTCCTTTCTGACCTCGAGCCTGAGGGAGATGAGGAGATCAGAAATCGTATAAAATGTAAAGTGCAATAACAATTTTTTTGGTTAACCCATTTATCCATATTAAGCTATGTAAACATGACTAGAATATTCATAAACATAATATATGAAAATATATTGAAAGTAGAATCAGGAGACAGTTTTTCAGATTTTACTGTAACAACGTCCAATAATACTTTCAAACACAACTTTTTTTTTAAATGTATAAAAACTTGATTATTACACTAAAAAGATGGGGGAATTTATTATGTAACTAAAAAAATACTGTTATGACGCGGTATTGGGGCCAAAATGAAGAATACTTCCCTGCTTCCCTGCCGCAGGAGCTAATATCCATTCCAAATCCGGCAACTGATCTGACTATTGATAGGCCGGCACTGGAAACCGATAGGCCGGCATCGGTAACTGATATGTCGGAGGTGGCAGATAAAACGCAGACTACTCACTTGTGTTTACATTGGAGACGCTGGCTACTGGCATGCCGAAGTTGGCAACACACTGGATCACATCTCTCTAAGATGTCTATTAGCCTAGATTAGCTGGTGATACTATTGGTGAGGCTAGTGATTAGCTTGCTGAAGCTGGCCACCGACAGCATAATTAATTCTTCTCTATGACGCACGGCTAACCGGGCGCACTGGGATGGATGGTACCCCGCCTCTCGCCCGATAACCGCTGGAGATATGCCCAAGACCCCCCGCGACCCTTCAAGTAGAAGCAGAATTAATAATGGATGGAATTTATTTACCTGGACTCCGTGCATACAGTTGGAAAATGATCTGCACATTTACTTCGAACAGTCAGAGGGAGGTGTGAAAACTAATCTGTAAAAATGACGAACAGACTTCAGATTTTTCTGTCACCGTTATAAAAAAAACACAAAAAAACAGTCAAATACGGAAAATATTCGGTTAACGTGACCCCTGTTACAAACATTAATATGTTTGCGATTGCGTGTTTGCAAATTTCACAAATAAAATTACCAAGTGGACTAAGTTCAGCTTTCACAGTTTCCCTTTCAGCAACCTGCTCAGATCACACCTGTAATAGCGGGCGGCTGAGACGTCACTGAAATCTTTAGTGCAAGTCGGAATCGGTTGGATTAAAACCCTGTAAAAACCTCTGCAGGCGACAAAGCATTACCTCCGAGACATTCCAAACTCACAGAGGAATAGCGCTAGCAATTCCTAACAAAACATAGGTGAAATGAAGGCGTTTTGTGGCATATAATGCCTTATTTAGAGGCTGCTCTTTGCGTCCGCCAACAACTCCCATATGGATATACGCTGATCGCGAAAGGATGCAAACTTCTCTCGAAGGACTCCCAGGTGGCTCCAAACTGGTCTGGGTAAGTAAATGAACGCAATGCATGCTAGAAATGGTTGTAAAAAACAGTACTTTCCCTTTTAACACGGCCAAACTGGACTTTGTGTGGGCAGACCTGCAGTTTATAACTCCTCAGTCTCTACGCTTGGTTGATGGCAAAATCTGGCCACAACAGCCGTTAAAAAATAGCCACACGTGTTGCTACTTGTTTTAGACAAAAAGGCAGGAAGTTGGCATCAGTAAGAGGCCGAAACTATCAGGTAAAAAACACTTTTTTTAAATTCACTCCTTTTGTCTGAAAAAGAAGAAACATGTAAATTACTAAGTTCACCTAAAACATAATGGATTTCAAAGAGACATTAAAATTGGCCTGAAGTTTAATTAAAGTTGTCGAGTTTTATTTGCAGGAGTTTCCACCGCAGAAATCCCGCTTTGATGGTCAAATCGAAGGCTAAGGTAAGAGCAGCCTTACTGATGAGCCGTCAGTGAGTGACGGTTTACAGTTCTCTCTATTCTACCTCGTTAACACAATCCCATGGAGTGATCGACCAATCAGAAGCAGACTTGTGGCACAAGTGAGAAACAAGTTTTGTTTCCTGCCCTCCCAGGTTTCCAGCCAGGAATACAATAAGAAAGCATCCTGAAGTCGGATTTTGAACGACAAAGTTGAAGCGCCCTAATTAAACCACGAGTTTTTTCATCCAATAGCCGTGCGTAGACAGAATTTTGAGAAACTTGAATCTAAAAACAATTCATCAGCTCTTTTATTGTTTTGTATCCCGTTAAACACAGTTCTGGAGAACCTATTTTTTTAAAAGATGTTCTTTTTGGTTACACTGCAGAAAGAGGAGAGAAACCTGTTGTGATTAGCTTGCATTGGTAAAAGTAACAAAGGGGAAAAATAGACCAAACTGACTTCCAGGACCAATTAAAGGCCACATTAGTCAGTTATTATTCCCTTGCTGACTATATTTGACCCCACCTATTAGGGCTGAACGATTAATTGCATATGCAATTAAATCGCGATTTGGTAAAATGTGATTTCCTAATCGCAAAGGCTGCGATTTGACTTGACGTAAACATATCTGCTAAAGTCACGTGACTTGCAAACAACGCAGGGAGAGAAGGAAACGCTGCACTTTAATCAGTTATAAAATGACCAAAAGCTTAACAGAATCTAACACTATACAATACTTGGTACCAAAGAGGAGAACAGTACATCAGTTGTGAGAAATTATATCTGCTATGAAAACGTTGATGCTGCGCAACGCCAGGTATTATGCAGAACCCGTCTTGGTATTGTTGCTGCCTCACGAGGTAGGCTACAGTACGAACCTTTATCAACACCTAAAAACATCACACCACCATATATGAGACTTGCACGGCTAAACTGATCGCCACCAGTGTTTAAATTTCCAGCAAACAAACTATGAGGCGACAGGGATCGCTGACCGAGCTGTTTGAAAGAATCGCTCCTTACGAACATAAAAAAACGGCACACGGAAATAAGTCGTGCTATAACGGGTTTTATAGCCAAAAGTATGCTTTGTTAACCATGATGAATAAGCTAGGATTCAATCTCACGAACACATTTTAGCCACATTTTACCTGCGCTGTATAAAAAAATGCCGACAGAAAGTTAAAGCCGCACCGAAAAGAGCGGAGTATTTTACAACAACTGACCTGAGATCAAACCGCTCTACGGAGCCATACCAGAGTCTGAAAGTGCATTAGATCGATGGAGAATTAAAAAATCAGAGCTTGTTGCTTCAAGCATCCTACTTCCTGGATAACCACACGGAGGAAAACATTGCAGCCGGAGGGAATTATTAGCTGGGATCAAAAGGAAGAAAACCTTGATTGCAGAACGATGCCGATGACCATCGAGTGTGATGATTAAAAGTAGATAAAGTTGTAAATATTTGCCTTTGTCTTAAAATAAGTAAATAATCTTATGGATTGAATAAATTATGTATAAAAATCTGTTTATAATACATAATATTTTTGATTGCATTAATTAAAAAATGCATGACAAAAGCCCCACAAAAATAATTGCACATTAAATCGCAATCTCAATATTGAAGAAAAAAAAAAATCGCAATTAGATTATTTTCCAAAATCGTTCAGCCCTACCACCTATACATAAAGACATCAAAAAATCCACCTAAGCACTAAAAAAGTCAAAGATTACCATATACACTGTAACTTTATCAGTAATTGCAAAATACTTCATAGCTTTCTGGATTCCTACAGAGCAAATCTTTTTTAAGACTTTTAAGACACCAACTGCATGGTTGGGGATTAGCTTTGTCTGAACTGACAGTGGGGTGGAGAGAAAGAAAACAGTGAAGTGGGTTAAAGTTCCAGGCTGACTTGTAAAGCAGAAAATGGCTGCGTGAAAAAGTAGGTCAAGCACAAATGTCTTTTCAGCAACTCCACCTTGTCTTCATGTCACTTAGTAATGACAGACCAGTCTGATGCTCATTGCATGACGGGAGCCAAAAAAACATAGACTTCAAAAGGAGCTTGATTGCCTGCTTGTAGACGCCATGCTCCAGTTTCCTGTAAGGAGCTGAAAACGGATGATATTTGGATGTTTGATTGTATTTTATATATTTGTCAGTTAAGAGCCCCCCCCCCAAAACAACTACTTAATCCAACTCAAACGTATCTGAGTAGCTTTTTTTTATTTTTATTCAGAAGCAGTAGCTGTGAAGAAAAAAAAAGAAGTAAGGGCATACCTTCCCAAAGTTCTTGGGTTTTGGCCCACGTTTTTTGGGCCCGTGCATTTCTCTCTCTCGTTCCCTAAAGAAAAATAAAACAAAAACAGATAGTTAAAACTGAAGGAAAAGTAGAAGAGCTGGCAGAGTGAGAGAGACAGAGAGCATCAAAAGTCACATTCTAACTGGGCCTTGTTCTTATTCTCCTTCTCTATTCTCGTCTCCGTTTTTGTCTCCATTTGATGTTTCATTTTTAGCTTTGTCTGCTTCGGGTTTCCTGTAAACATCTCTGACAGAAGCATGGGGTCTTTCAAGTGGCTTGGAAGGACACACAAAAATAAACTTCTCAGATAAACTTCTCAGAAGCAGTGATGAAGGAATAAAGAGTAAAAGAAAAATTTAAACACAAGGATCAAGTAAACAAAAGGAAACTGAAATGTATTTCAACATTTCTAGGGCACAAACGGCGGTTTGACGTGTGACTATGTGTTGGAAAGTCAGTGTCTGGCACGCCCACATGATGTCCTCGCTCATCAGACTGGAGACACATCACCCTGCTCTGTTTCGCACGATGTTCAAGTGAGAAGGCAAAGCTTTCTCAAAGAAGAACATACAATTCAACACTTCTGGTTTAAATATTGACAAAAAATAGTCATTTGTTTTATATTGTGATAGATATCAATTGATGTGAAAAATATTAGTGATGAAAAACGTTTCCTTGACCAGGGAAGCTGGACAAGTGCTGATGTGAAGACGGATGGAGCCAAAAAATGGCAATAAACCCAAACACAGAAGAAGACGTGTGCATATTTGCTGCAAGCCAATGTAATTATTATTTTCTTCAAAACAAAAATGAAAAATGGCTATCAGCTTGTATAAGCACACATAATGTGTAATCAAATTAAGTGGAACTTTTTATTTTTAATGCTCAATATTAAAATGTTCAGGACAGATATTTTATAGAGTTAGGTCAAATTGCAAAAAATGTCTATCACTTAACTTTTCAAAATAAGAACTATGAACAAGTGTATGTGGGGGGGTGTTTTGTAAATGGTCGCCACCATGTCGAGGGAAAAAAACATTTTAAGATTGTGGCCAATACACTACAAAATGTCCATATTTACTTCATTAAAAGTATTCTAATCCAAAATGTATGTCTTACTGTTTTTTATAACCAATTTCCAGCCACTGAATCGGAAAATGACTGCATGCAAAGTATTAGAGTTGCAAAAGTCTGCGAAAAAAAGTTGCAGAACACAAGTGGTGCTCCAAATATTTTGACGAGGTTGGCAGGTCTGTAAAAGCTGAGGATTTTATTTTTATTTTTTTGTAACGGGGACATCGACAATACTTCTATTGAACCTGCCCTGCCTTCCAAAAAGAAGCAGCTTAAGCCACTCTGAAGGCAACAAGGAGATGAGGTGGCGCATAAGGGCATCATCAGTCCTCTTTAGTTGCTTAGCCCAAAGGCAGGGGGAAGTTAAGAGTAACGCATGGAGTGTTGAGGTCGAAGAGGAAAGGTAGCAGCGGAACAATTCCTTTTTGATTTACACGTTTCAAAGGCAATAAGGTAGAGATTAGCAATGTTCACAATTCTACGTGAGTTTAAGAAATTATTTACTGGTTTAAAAGCTGTCTTAGATAAAATGTATTCCATCAGGAATCAAACTGCGGCATATTATGGAGGCGATCCTCAGCTCTGCTGCAACAAGAAGTCAGCACAGAGGTTGCTCCTGCCCACTGCAGTAACCTTTGACAGAGACTCTCTGTGTGAGGGGTGAAAAAGCAGTCGTCATTTGTTTTAATGCACTTATTGATTTCTAAGCAGACTTCTCCTCCACAATGCTAATCAGTATATTGTATTCTGTAAAAACCAAAACCGGTCACTTTTTATTATCGTTAATTTCACTTTGCTTCCGTTTAGGAAATAAAACAAGGAGACATAAAAAACTGGGATCTAGATTAATAACACTCATCAGGTTTTGCAATACATAAACAAGACAGACTTAATTATTCCACATGTACAAAACCAGATGATTAAACAACAAACACAAACCTCAATAAAAAAAAACAAAAAAACAATCCTGTTACAATCGATTGTATTCATTGACTTGGTTTAATCTTTACTTTCATCAGTTCCACTTGTTTACAAAAATCTGATCGTGTTCATATAAGCTGCTTAAAAATTATTGCCACGTTGCGTCCAGTATGTGAAGCAGAGCACAGCTTTGCCTTTGTGCTGTGTTTTTCATCCATCCAGATGTTTTCATTACATCTGCATGAAATTATTCCAACTTAATCCACCTTAATCCTGATGTTTATTACATTGAATTTTGTGGTTACTTTTATTTGCCTCAGCAGAAGAAGCATTAGGAATAAAATGGAGAGTTGCTGAATGTTGTAAAATGTGATTAAGCTCTAGAAATAGGTTTTTCAAGTGGTGATCCCTGTAAATTCCCATTTATTTTAGTAATATTAGGTGTGTTCATACTAGCAAAAATATTATAATACCAATAAAGGAGCTGGGGAAAAGATGTGGAAAGCAGTTTAAGAAAGCTGGAAATAAACTAGATTTCCTCACTTTTGCTCAAAGCCCAGGATGAGCCTGTCGTCCAGGATGTTCTCCTCTGGCTCCCAGGTGCTGTGCCTAAACAGGGTCGGAGCGACGCAGCAAAGAAGAAAAAGATTATACAGTAGGACCGGACGACATGGGAAAACAATGGAGTTTGTCAGTAACTCCATTGTTACTGACAAATGGAGTCAGTAACAATGACAAACATGCTTTAAAATGCCTTTTAAAGCATTTAACTGCATGTAAGCCATGCGGAAATAATGCATGGCTAACTCCATGCATTATTTCCGAGCATATCAATAAAAAGAGATGTCACACTGATCGATCTTGATAGTGTCAAAAACTGTTTAGAAAGTATATATTTAAGTTCAGTCCTGGCCATTTTATGCTAAAATTTAATGAACTAATTTTAATAAAGCAGAAACGAAAAAAACTAAATTCAGTTAAGGTCTTCATTGCAGCAGCTTTTTGTTTTGAAAATTAAAAAAAAAGAAAGAAAGAAAAAGAAACCAAGTTCAGACACCTGATGGGCATGAGTAAATACTGGAAAACAAATTGTTACAAACTATTATATTATTGATTAAAAAATATTGTAATTATCAATTTCCATTGTAGGCTTACCTTGTTATTTCTAACATTTTACACTTTATTATACTACTGGCTCAAACCTTTGATTTAGTTTCTGCGCAAACTGGCTAATAAAGTTAGATTTAATTGAGTAAAGCTGCTGAAGCTAAAGCTAACAAACTACTCCCTGATGGCTGAGGGTAGACTGTCCATAAAAAAAAAAACTAAAAAATAGTGGAGGCGAGTTTGGAGATGGAGTGCTAAGGCTAACAGGTCTGAACTTTTTATCGAACCTTCTATCGATCGATATATGGTTATTGAATCAATGTCCATAATTATTGTTACTGAATTACTATACAGTGATCCAGAAATGGATGTAGTTGAATGCTGGCAAATTAGCAAAAACATAAAATGGGAAATTTGCCTGATTTGAAACGCTGGGGGAAGAAAAGCACTCACTTCTAGGGCTGGGCGGTATTGCAAAATTTTCATTTCACAGTATTTTTACAAAAATATCCGTATTACGGGATTTAACTGTATTTTTTTTTACATACAAGGCAGTTCATATCGAATCATATCTTATAAGAATGAATAATATAAAAATGTGCTTCAAATAGCCAATTTTAATGTCATATGGACTGCATCATGTTTTTTCCAAATGCAGGTGAATGATATGAAAAGATTTTAAAAGATTATGATTCTAGTAAACATTGTTGGTGTTTTAATTGCTGAAAGTATATTTGTTTTTTATCTTCACGTTGATGCAAGCAGCAAATTGCATCTTCTAATGGCTTTGTGTGTAGTACTGAAGAATCCTGCAAGGGGGCACAGTACAGACTCAAACCGGATTTAGCAAAAGAAGAAGTAAAATAAACATGGCGACCGTATGAGATTATTAGCTAATTAATATTCAGATAACAACAGAAAAAAATACGGCAGAAGTATTGTAGATGGTATGTAAAACATATTTACCGCTATTGTTGATTTCTTTCCTACTGGTTTTGCCTCCGTTGACCACGTGTACCTACAGACGGTCAAATGGCGCTCAATACTCCCCCCTACTGGTTACTTGCAATATCGCTTGTAAAAGATATGCTGTTCGGTTCTCGTAACCTTTTAAAGCTGATAAACTTTTTAAACTACAGACGTGACTCCTCTTTTTGGAATTACTTCATCAGCATTGTGTGCTTCGCTCTGGTAGCTCCTGCCAGCAGTTGCACTTAGTTAAAAACGTCATTTTTTACACTGTGGTTAAGAGCGTGTGTCAGTGAAATCGGTCCGGTCTGAAACACTTCCCCACATTAAACGTTCCGGAAGTTGTTTGAGCTATTCACCAGTATAGCGGTATATTTAAAATTCATATCATAATGAAAGTAAACACACCCTCCAGGCCTACTTACTTCATTGCCCATCCTTTCCATTTCACCAGATATTCAAGTCTTCCCTGCAAGAAAACATCAGATAATTAGAAAAAAAACACAGAAAAAAACACTGATAATCATTGTTTTTTTAAAGTTGATGGAGGATAAAGATTTGAAACTTAAACTTGCCATCTTTTGTAGAATGCACCAAGGCCTCTACTGTAGGTTGCAGTTTAAGGATTTTTGACTACACCAAACTCCTTCTTGTTTTTTTTTGCTGAACGGCCTTAATTTTCTTTCTTTTTTTTCATTTCTGTTGGAGGCAAACTCAGGGCTTGTTGACTGACTTTGTTTTGTCCAAAACTGATTTAAAGGAGCATGACAAGATTTTCGTAAAATTAAAGAAAGAGTCAGCAAGTTTATTTCTTTAAAGTAATATACCAAAGATCAACTGCTCTGATTCTTGAGCATGTATAACTGACTTACACATGTCCTGTTTTAAAGAACAATTGGAAGGAATTCAATCAGAATTTCTACATTTAACTTTATGGATTCTTTAAAAAGAATATTACCACCTGACTGTCTTTTTGTTTCAAGCCAGTTTATTCTCCATTGTTTCTTTTACTAGTGAAAATCTAATATTCTACAGAAACAAACATGATTTGGGGCTAAAACAAAGGACTAATACAAGTCAATAAACTGGCATTTCTCCAACCTGAAAACTGTATCACTCAAAGATTTTACGGCCTATAAAAAAGATGGCTCATAATCAAATTGTAATTATGATTAAAATAGTCAATATTATTTTTTTAAACAATTAAACACTTCAACCCTTTATAATGAGAGAACAGAAATATTTTATTCGGTCTTATATGTATGGGCAATTTAGGATTAAAAAATTGTAAAATTGTAAAAAATGCAAATAGTGTATGATAATCTCAAAATACAGTTGAAACCGTTTTTTTTAAGTTTTTGAAATCATCTTTGTATTTATGAATATTGCTAAGTTTTAGTATTTTGGCCGAAGTTAAAGGGATCTTAGGAGCGACATGTGGTGCAAGAGCTGCAGGTTGCAGAACCTCAGTTCAAACGCATGCATTCTAATCAAACTTTTTGATTATTTATTTTTTAAAGAAAACTTTTTAAATTATTTGCTGTTCTTAAATTTTCATGCCTAGGGAATATTTTTAATTTTAGTGCACACAATATAAAAAGTATGCCTATTTCTCGACTACTTAGACAGCAAACATTTCTATGGAAGTTTCTTTTTTCTTTTTTCTCAGAAGTAACTGCAACCCAAAGTACACCAGTCTGACGGCGATCCACCATAATCTAAATCTAAACAGCATCTTCCAGAATGTACTGCAAGATGTAGTAAACTTCTAGAAGTCTTCCTGCAGCCATGCTTTACAAACTCCCTTTTAATGAGTTTTTAAGACTAAAAGATCGATATTTTGGCTAATGCTGCTTTTTAAGTTACAATCAGGCGGCAGCCTTTAATGTGGTTCCTGAAGCATTAGCGGTTTAACTGCATACTTTGAGTGTATAGCTACAGCCGCAATTAGCTGTCCAAAAAATATTAAAAATTGCCCTCCCTGCTTCGCAGCACAGCCAACATGCTCAGTGCTTGGATGTATTGTTGTGTCGCAGCTAGCCGCCTCTTTGTGTCGCTTTTTTTTATTTTTATTTTTATTATAACTCTGCCCATTGTCTCTATATGTAAGCCATGACTCAGACGAGCGCTAGCTTGAAGCTAGCAATGGCTATCAAAGTATCGGCATCAGTAGACCACAAGGCCTCCATAGCGTTGCTTATAAGAAGGCAGCCGGAGAGCCTATAGACTGGAGCCATGATTCATAATACCGCTTACCCTCCGGACGCGGCGTTTCAGTATGGCTTCGGCGGCAAAAATGCGATCCCCCGCCGCGGAGAGCTCCATGCTTGCTGGACGAACGAAGCTGCCTGTGTCGGTTTGTGTCTGTAAAGTGGGCGAGCTGCGCTGTTTGCTATAGTAAGACCTCGACCAAACTGCGAGGAGAGGCAACAGACACACACACACATGCGGGGACACACAACTGCACACACACTACACCACACACACACACACACACACACACACACACACACACACTAGTGCTGAAGCGGCTGCCTGGCTGCTGCGGCGGCGTCTCACGTCCGGGGTCATCCGTGGTCGCGGCGGCATTAGACCGGAGGATGCGAAACACCGCGAACTGCTCCGTTCTCAGGCTGTTGTAACATTTCCAGTCACTAGTAGAAATGATTATTTTTTGTTTATCAATATTTTTTCCCATCTCCATTACAATATTAACTGTATGTTATGAGGTTTTTTCCAATGAAGCCTATTTAGTTTTTGTCCGTGTTAGAAAAACACCTGTCAAAAAATATTGCTACAAAAAAATTCAAACGTTCATTATCACCAGAAAGAAACGCACACAAAAAAGTAACATGCCGTTTAATTTCAAAATAAAGAGAAGTAATGAAAAGTTTCAATACAGACAAGAAATATTCGGTTCTATTCATAATATAGAAGACGCCTTGGGTGGGCACTGTGTGTGCGTGTGTGTGCCGCCACCTTGTGTGTGTGTGTTTGTGGGCGTGTGTGCTTGGAGGGGCGTAAGAGTATTCAAAGGTGCGCACTCACCCGTGGAGAGGAGCTGAGGAGAGACGCAGTCATGATTAGCCGTAATTTTTGTTGACCGCAATTCCTTTATCCTGGTTTATGCTCTGTCAAGTATTCACTCGACTGAATATCCCCGCCTTCTTCATATACCTACTGCTGCTATGGCCACATGTCGTATTAAACCATAAAACGCATCCTGGATCCAGCGTATCTGTTTAAGCACCAGGCGCGTCATACTAATCTACAGGACCCATCATAACCTCTCAGCGGATAGGTAAATCACCAGAGGACCGCAAAACATAACCAAAAGCCACTCTAGACAAATTGGGTTTTACCCTAGATATATAACTCAGTCATTACATCGCCTTTATGTATGGAGCCTATGGAAATGTGTCTTGCAGCCAGGTGAAAAAACACAATCAATTTAAAACAGCTGTCGGAAAACAGAAAAGAAAATTCAAAGAAAAGATCAGTGCAAATATCAGTTTAAACCATCCAAACTAAAACTACAAAGCAATCATATTTCATCATATTTTAGATTTAGCTAAATAATAATAAAATGGTTTTCCAGACTATTTATCCTTTGTTTTATGGGCTTTCCAGGAGAAGGGGAAGATGGTATTGTCCTTTATGACTCTCTTTAACGTCTTTGTGTTACATCAGGCGATATGGCACCAATACATTTGCTGACTGCTTTTAATGTTGCTTGATCTTGCTTATGTCCCCTACTCGTTTCAGTAGGAGACGTTATCTGCCATCTAGGATATTCTTCTCCGGCTCTGCAGGTGCTGTGCCTAAATAGGGTCGGATGATGGGGTTCCATCATCCATATTTACCCAGTTCAACTGTTACTAGGTTTTGTTTGGCATAACGGGGTGGTAAAGCAGCTCTAACGAATTGTTTCGTTTCTTGCCATTTGCTCACCATTTTTTCGTTTATTCAAGTTCACAAACCACCATAATTGCACTTCACTTTCCATCGACAGAACAACATATCTAGTAACCACTGAGGATTTTCGTTATCACCTAGTGGGCTGGTTTTACCCATAATAAGTAGCATGTAAGTGAGACGTAATCGAGGGTTTAGTCATGTTAACCACTTTATCCTAAATATACTGTACGAAGTTAACACTGTACTCAGGGCCCTCTGGTGGATGATGTAAATATTGCAATTGTCCGGTGTCAATGTCATTGCATGATTGGGCACAATTTGTGAATATAATAATTTAAAATATTAGAGATATCGATTCTAATTAATGTGGCCAATATGACATAATTTAGACTTAAAGATGCGAAAAATAGGATAGGTTGTCGAAGTTGATAAATCAAATCAAACTTCATTTATAAAGCGTTTTTCATGGGAAAAACTGCAGTTGCAGGTGCTTTACGGAATGAATTAATCAAAAATGAATCCGATGTTTTTCATATCGACGTTCTACATACCAATTGTGACATAATTTAGTCACGGACATACTACAATACATCTATTTTCTTTGGAATATGACATTAATGGCTATTAATAACTCGCAAGTTAACATTTATATTTTGATTAATTACTTACATTTTGTTGAAATATGACTTGGTTTAGATTCAGATACACTAAAATAATACATTTCCAACAGAATTCTAATTTGTTATCATTTTAAATGTTAATAAATAGTTTATAATGATATCTATTATCGCCACATTAAGGAAAAAAACAACTAATTTGTAGTTTCATTATATTATATTATATTATATTATATTATAATTTAAGAGAACTTGATTTTTCAACAAAAAAAAAAATACAAATAAAACATTTTACCCAAACCAAACGTTTACCTCATGAGAACGGGTATTAGTTAAATCTGCTCATCCAAACGATTTACATTTAAAGACTACTGCGGGGCAGTAAGCTACTAATGTCTTGTACATTAGTTGATTTTCCCTAATTACGCTCAACGTCATGAATCATCTCTTTCACAGCTAAGAAGATCTGCTTATTATTCTACATATCTACATCTTGCGCTCTGATTGGACAAGCCCCCGTCAGGAAACGTGTACGTAAGCAGGTTTGGTTGCGGCGTCGGCTGTTGATGTCGGTGTCAGAAGTCAGGCTGTCCTCCCTCCTAAGAGCAGCTAGCAGGTAAGCACGGTCCTTTTAAAACTGTTAATGCGATTATCTCCAACTTAAAAATTAAATAACTTCCCACGATGATTTATGAACATTAAATGAGAAACACGGAGTGCACGAGCGTAGTTTGTATTAAGCCTCTCTGCCGAGTTTAGCGTTGGTATGCGCTCATTTTGAATATAGACTCAGGAAATGTGAGCGTCGATGAGGAGGGGGCTTCTTGTTCATCATTTAGTCGACACGCAGCTTTATTTACGTCCAGTCTCCACAGAAAGATGAAGGTCATAGACTGAGATGGGACTGTTACCAGCTAATTGTAGCCCTGCTAATAAAACACATAAACAGCAATGAAAATCATTGTAAATGTAGAACATTTTTCTCTCTTTTTTTCTTTTTTTTTTTGAAAGTTTGAACAGCAAAAGTAGCCATGAACTGGAATAGTCTTTTGCAAAAAATATGTTGCTCCACCTTAAATAGTGACATCACTTCCAAAGGTGACAAGATAAATCATTCATTGATGCTGACAAGAATCCCACAGAGAAGCTGTTGATGCATGTGTTGTAGAGCAGAGGTCAAAGATAAAGCAGGTTGTCTTCGCTCATCAATCATGTCCTTGTTTTAAGATAACAATGCAGTTCCTGGGCCGGCTGCTGGACACCGTCTCCTCCGTGTCAACCCTCTTCACAAACCCGTACCGGGTCAGGGAAGTGCAGCTGTCCGATTATGGTGGAGGAGGGAAAGTTCTGCTGAAGCAGGAGGGACGCATGGTCCTGTACAAAAACGCACAGTGTCAGTCATGGGACTGTGTGCTCATGTCCCACGAGACGCCAACACTGGCTCTAAGGTCAGTATACATCATTTCTGTTACAGACGTTAATTTACAGTAACAACTTAGTGTTATCAGTCAGAGGCTCTTTCAGAAACGCTGAAATACAGGCTGCTATAGAAGATCCTTCTTGCCATCAGCATCTAAGTAACATTGTGATTGATCTTGAATATTATGGATTAAAACAATAATTTCCCTGTAGGATCAATAAAGTATTTTTTTTTTATTTCAGAGAAAATGTTGCAAACACATTTCTGTGTATTTTATTGGGGCTTTCTGAAACGGACAGAAACAAATCTTAAAGTTTATGCAGCCACTTTTCTTCCAATACCCCCCAAAATAAAAGCCAGTGCAACAGTCTTGTATTCACAAATTAATGCATTACTTTCCTTCTCTTTCACGATTTTGCATATTGGTCCATCACATAAAATCTTAATAAAATAAGATGTGAAAATGTTTAAAAGCTAAGTTATTAGTGGTTTAGTGAAACTCCATAAAGTTTGAAAAATATACATATAACCCATTCAGCAGGGAACAGATGTTACTGCTGTTATTCTTAGAAGTCAAACTTGTTCATTTTACCACTTGTCCACCAGGCAGCATTCAGCTTCCACTTTCACTTCTTGGAAATGTTGTGTTTAACCACTAAGCGGTGCGCAGGCTGTTTCAGGTGGGGTCAGAGGAAGATGCTATGAACTGGTTCCCCCAATACGCCCTCAAGCTTCGTCCTTTCTACGAAACTCTTGCTCTGAAGGCTGATACGTCACAGACAATTGTAGATTGCATTCGCAACCACCCTGACTGGAGCTCTGCTCACATCGCCGTGGAGACTGGCATGAGAGAATGTCTCAAACATAACTATGTTCAGAGGTAAGTGATTACAATTTTCTTTATTGTCGTTTATTGATGGATTTACTTTTGTAGTTCAAATCGCTGTTGGAAACTTTCTGTCATGTTGAGGTTAAATTAACATTATTTAGAAAGCACATCCAAAACAACAGAGTTCAAAACTGAACAAAAAAATAAATTAATTAAAAACCTAAAATTACTTAAATTGTTTAAATGACTCCAACTCGTCTCTGGTAGGCTGGTAACCATAAGGCCGGACAGAGATTTAAAAATCCCCGATGATTCTTTGTAGGTACAGGGTTAGGGTTTTCAGTTCATTGCTCATAGATTATCAGTAGAGGATGGCCTCTTGACAGACAGTGGCGACTGTTCTGTGTTCCGGGCTGCTACTGCAAAGTACAGGTCTTCCCTGCTGACTCATCCTAACCCTACTAGAACAATATTCATCTATCAGAATCTGTTCAGAAGACCTATGAGCTGCTTAATTTGAAAATAAAAGGGAGAAAATAGTTCTGAAATGTCTCTTGGTGCCAAACTCTGCCCCAAAAAAGTCATTTTATAAACAAATTCTATATCTGACAGGAATAATTCCATCTGTCTTATCATTTTCAAGCTTTGAAGTGATTAAATTGGTACTGATCGTCTTTGTGCTTCCATCAGTGTGATCTGATTTCAGTGTAAAAGTTTCAGTTCATCTGTTTATCAGATGTAATCGGCAGACAAAAAAAAACCCCAACAATTCAGGCTGCGCTTTATCAGAGAAAACTCATGAAACCAAATGGAACGCAATGCTCAAAGTTGTGTTTGGCAGAGATGGCAGTCTTTCCATCTTGTTTTCATTTAGCTGTAGAACTTTATTAATCATCCAGCAAGATTGAGTCTTACTGGTGTGAGATTATCAGAGAGGATATAAATCTAATTTTATTCTACATAACAATAAAATAAAATTCTATGTTTTGCGAGTGAGGATAAATTTAAACCAAGGGATGAGTGTAAATTATAAAGGGAGATGTCCCCAGGATGGATCCTTGATGAACACCAAATGTATAGACGGAGATAAGAGTAGGATCTAGATCCAGAAATGCTTCCATTTTTATGATTCTGTGGTCTACAGGTAACTGATTCAGTCATTTACTATATACACAAAAGCTAAAGATGTGTAAGTTTTTTATTTTCAAATGTAACTGGAATAATAGGTGGTCAAATAACAGACGTGCAGTGCTATTAAGAATTTAAATGTACATGAAAACAGTCTCTGCAGTTTGGATGCATTCATAAATTTTAAGCCCATCAGCCTCCATTGCGTTCAGAACAATCTGTTGTTTTTTTGTTTTTTTCTTAGACTGGTTCCTAAATGCCTGTTGTTGTATTTTTGCATCGTACAAAGAAAATATAAAGCTTTCTTTTTTGTCTCCAAAATATAACTAACTGATTACTGTAACACTAAACTATCTCAAAATAATAAAAAACAACAACATTAAAAAACCAAACAAAGCTCTCCTTGCTCTCCAGCATTAGAACAGAAGGCTGCCACAAGTTTTAACCAGCATTCATTCTCTGTGGGTACAATTGGCAACTCGTGATTGGCTGAGAGCTATTTAGAAGTCAGCACAGTTGAAAAAGAAAAAAGGTTTAATAAGTCATTTTCTCATTTGGTTCAGTACTTAAAAAATGTCAAAGCTTCTCTGAATTTCTGTTCTCAGTCAGATCAACTCTCGGGACGCGTCTGGTCAGACAGCTCTGCACCTGGCGTGTGAACGTGGCGACTTGGCATGTGTGAAGGAGCTGTTGGAGGAGAGTCAGGCCCGCACCGACATCAAAGACCAAAACGGAGAAACCCCCATGCACTACGCCTCCAAGCAGGATTCTCCTGTCATCATCCAGGTGAGACGATGTTGAGTCTTTAAAACCTGGGGGCCATACTGATGATTGATGACTTCTGTTCTTTTTCAGCTACTAAAAGTGTTGCTGCAGATGAAGATAGATGATAGTAGAACATCTAGATCATGTCTAGTTCATCAGAAGTTTCTTGTTCGAATATTTCAAGCAAGCAAATATAAACCAACCCCTAATTTCAGATGAGTAAGCTGATGCACTAAATATCTTGAAAACATGATGTCATATTACTCTTCCCCCTCCAGAGACAAACTTGCTATTGACAGCTATTAACACCTGGGGAAATTTTAAACTAACGCCTGCAGCTGGTTTTTACAGTTCAACATTAGCTATACTGAGGAAACACATTTAGAAATTGTACTTTTAAAAAAAGTATTTGGACAAGTTCACACAGGTTCTGAATCTGGAATAGGTCACTGCCAGGTCAATACTCTATTAGATTTCCCGGTAGGGTGACAATGTTTGGAGGGATAGCTGTGGAGTTCCTGTTATTTGAGAACAGGACCATCTTGGTTTTACTTGCATTCAACACAACACAACAATATAATATTTCCCAACACGTACATCGCTCCTCTGCCTTCAGTTAAACACCAAAATAATCCTGTGCTGCATGACTATCGCTGTCACATAACCAAATAAATGCCACATGGCCAACCCCCTCTCCCTCAACAGGATGAAATGAAACATTTTTTTTTTAACATCGGGCCAGTTTTACTTATCGGACCAATAGTATCATGTTAAAAAATTATTGTTGATGCAGATTCTCGCCTTTTAAGCTCTGTCTGTTATGAAACACACTTAAGGACACACTCTGTAACTCTGCAGATATTTGTCTCTCTCGGCCTCTCAAGGCTTGCGGCGCATCGTCACTGTTGTAAAAACAAATCTCTATGGCACACCTCTGAAGAAGTGGACTGATGGTATTTACAAAACAACAAAAACATTAAAATGAAGGCGTGTCAGTTGTTAAACCGTCAAACAGTTTTCCCGGCACTGTATCACATCATGACCAAATAGCCCCGGAGCAAACAGTTATTACTTACCAATCCAGTAGCAATATGGCTAGCTCAGCATCTATAGTACATCCCGTTGACCACACAAAACTGAAAAGTTCTAACACTTGCTCCTCTCTGAGGGAGAAGGAGGAACCGTAGGAGGTTTGCTCTTATCGAGTACGACGCATAAGAGGAACAGCCTGGTCATGAGCTGCCGTATACAGCTCCGCAGCTCAGCATGCTGCAACTTTCCTTACCCCGGATTCACTCCGGGTGCAGAACGGATGCGCCAAGGTATGAGTCACCATAATGAGCCTTCTACAGCGGCAAAACTCTGACATCTTTCAGCTCTTGCAGCCAGTTTCTTTTCCTCGCTTTTTCTTACAGCGTCTTCTTTGCTTTCTTTGGTGGAATTGCTATGACTCAAGTCTCAAAACCACTGATTTGTTTATATCATTAGGTAGCACGTAGCATACTGCTGTAAAGCAAAACTCAGTCAGTACATCCGGGGAAGCAGTCCGCGGGTTAAAAGTTGTATAGTCCGGTATTCATCAGGAGGACCCTCCCATGTAGTGACAGCTCCGAAAATGGTCTGTCACCAAAACGTTTCAAAGACACGTCTGTTTTTTTGGGTGTAAAAGTTATGGAGTGTGTCTTTAATTTTCAGCTTTGTTCTTTCGGAAATATTCATAGAGACGTCTCCTTTATTATTGCTAACCATGCTAACTATGCTCCATCCTAAAATAATATCATAAAGATGGTTTAAACAACCCTTATTCATGTTTTTAACATAAATTCTAACCGTATTAAAGCAACTTCTTTCTCCCACTTGATGTGATCTCAGCTCAGCTTATGAAATAAATAATTTTTGACAAATTGGGCAAGTGAGCTCTATAAGCCTATAATCAAACAATCTTTCCTCTACCATACCGTCCCTTCCAGGCGCTGTGCTCACGGCTGTGTTCGGGGGTGAACGAGCGCAACACCAATGGAGAAACGCCACTCCACGTGGCCTGCCGCCTGGGACGGGTGGAGTCCGTTAAAGCCCTGCTGGAGGGCGGGGCGAAGTGTGATGTCATCGGTAGTATAGGACATCCCATCCACACGGCTATGAAATACAGCGAGAAGGGGTGAGCTAACGAAGGAAGCACAGCAGAGGCTATCTGTGACACAAGAGAATACATGGTTTCCAGGAAAGAAGTGGTTTATCTGTTTCTTTTCCTTCTTGACTGAATTTATGTAAATTAGCACAATTAGCTGTGATAATAATTTATGCAGCCAGAAATGGTGAAATATATATTTAAAACTACCTTATAACACACCAAAAACAGTGTTGAAACCAAAAAACATCGACAAATATCTTAAGCAACCCAGAATCGGCTATAAATGCCAAATTTCTCTGTACCAGAAGCATCAAAAACAATAAATGATGCAGTTTAGTAACTTATGTGATCAATTTCAAATGGTTTAACTTCTTGTGCTTGTTTGTCAGGTGTGTGGAAGAGCTCCTAAAAGCAGATCCATCCCAGCTCCAAGCTGAAGACTCTGTGTACGGAGGGACCCCCCTGCACTGGGCTAAAACAGCCGAGGTAGCGACCACCACACCCAGTTTTTTTTTAGCTGTTATGGTCTGCAGTCATCTGTAACATATCTATAATGGGATTTTGTAGATTCAGAGAAATATTTGTTTGGTGGTTTATTTTGTTCTTGACTTTAGATGTCTGTGCGAAGCTTCGTAAAAAAAAAAAGGTGTTTTGGTTCCTCTCTGCCAGATGTGCCGCCTGCTGTTGGACCGCGGCTGTGAAATCAACTACCTCAGTAAGACCGGAGAGAGCGCCCTCCACGTTCTGACCAAAAAGGGCCGCTTTGAGGCCGCCATGGTGCTACTGACCCATGGGGCCAACGCCAACCTGAAGGGGCGGGACGGAAACACAGCTCTGCACCTGGCTATGAAGGTTTCTGTTTTAACAAAGGAATAATCTTATTGATGTTTTGGGGGGAAAAATGAACTCAGGCAGAGCGTTTAGGTACAGAACTCAGAGCACAGTGCACCAAAACAAAACCTAATGGACTCCCAGATATAAAAACTGCTATTTTGGAACATTTATGGTTTCTCTTGAAGCTACAGTAGAAAAAGAAAGATGGAACGAAACAGTACTTTATCAGCGAACGCATCTTTCAACAGTTCTAAGGTCCATAACACGCTCTGGACTGAACTGAATGACTCAGCTGAAACAATTGATGAGAAGGGATTTTCCTAACAGCTGCCCACACTGCATTCAGGTACAGCTAGGATACTAGCTTGTCGAAATATCCAAACAACTTTAAAGTGATTTAAGCATGTTTTAATCTCAAATACGGACAGACTAATATTTAAACATTTCTTAACATTAACACTTTTCAAGTGGTTAAATTGTTTTCTACTCTACCTCCCCAGGCATGGACACGTCTGCCTCTTTAAACTGAAAAATGGACATAATTCCTTTACCTTATAAAAAGGATTACTAAGTTATACTTAATAAACTCACACCAGGTTGTTCTCCTTCCAGGTAAAAGTCTTAATATAAATTCTTCCAATCAATCATACACCACTACGTCAGCTGACAGGTGAACAGCTGATCTCCTTTGAAGCTCTCATTCCCCATTTCAGCCAAAAGCAGCTGGAAAACAAAGGGCAGGCACCGATATCCGCGCAGCCTTGACTCTTAGTGCGCATAGTGCAACGTGTGTGGCCATCTTTGCTCGTTTATCAAAACAGGTGAAACATTAATTATCTGCCTCGTTATTACTGTCTGCTGCCGGAGACTTGTTAGAGTAATCGGGCCTGAAACAGAGAGAGTTTAACAGTATATTTGGATTGGCAGCTTATTATAGCGCAAACCGATTAAATCCCACATTTTCCGCTAGAATAGTGCATTTATTCTTCAGCATTTTCTGTGAGTTTATCTGAGAGGAGTGGCTCTTTACCATCATGACATGCTGTGTGCCGGTAACATCTTGACAGGTAGATTGGGAATAATGCAGCGCTTTAATATAAATTATCGCGCTAAAGAGGCAGACGGGTTCGGGTAAAGATCTTCAGCTCTAGTGCGCGGTAATCACTTGTGGTGTTCGGCCATTGGGTTCAGTCTTTGCCGTCCTGCCTCGGCTCTTTTTATGTTCAGCTTAACAAGTTTTGCGCAGCTGTAACAAAGCAGCTGGTTGCTGCGCTCCTTGTCCTGAATCATCCAGATCAATTCTTTTTTCTTTTCTTTTTTTTGGGAGCTTCACAGAGGGAAACAAATGCAAACAAAACACACTAAATCCACACACTCAAAGCACGCAAAATAAATAAAAAAATATATACAAATATTTTCCACTGTGCTACACTCATTAGTTAGTTATATTCTCAATGTTTACAGTCCATGCAAAGGTTTTATTTGAACTATAGAAGAGACTAAAGGATTAGTGCGTGTCTGACAGGGTGGGGGGCGTGACATCATGATGGTGGCTTTCCATCGGGATGTTGGTAAAACATCACGATGGACGATGACATCGTTCATCGGCAAAACCCTACAACGTTGTCCAGCTTTACACCCCTAACATTTACGCATTTAAATGAAATAGCTTATAGGCTGCTTTTAAGTTTTGGTGATTACAGTATATAATGGGAAAATGATTTCCAGAGTGATGTTTGCCAAAATTATCATTAAACTACTTAAAAATAAAGGTTTGGATGTCATTTATTTTAAATTGATCTATTGGTTTTAAATCAATTGTATAAGTCCAGTTTCTTCCTAAAATCAGTTATGGTTTTTCATCTGTTCTCATTAGATGGATCGCATAGAGTTGATTAAAGGTCTGATCGTGTTTGGTGCTGATGTAGAGATCCACAACGACCTGGGAGAAACACCAGGGCTCATCGCTGCTCGCACCAGCAAAGGTGAGAGAGATTCACGCTTAAACTGCGTCTTTAAGGAGAAGTGACTGCTGCTAGTCTGGTTTGGTTAAAAAAATCTCACAATAAATACGTTGTTGCTAAACTAAGATGATAGAGGTCATTGGATCCTATTTAAAAGCATGTGTTGGAGTGTACATAACAGAGATATGCATGTTTGACAAGTGAAGATATTCCGGATTAGCTTTATCCAAGCTTGGGGCAAATTTTGTTTTTTGAAGTATTATTTTTCAATTAATGAATTAATCTTTAGACTCTTAAAAAAATTAGTAGTTTATTTTTCTTTTTTTTGTACAGTTTAAAGTAGAATCAATCTAATCTTCTTCTTTTAAGCTCTCTTCCACATTTCAAAGAGTCTATGATAGGGATGCAACGATACCACTTTTTTCAAAACCGATATCATACCGATACTTGGATCAGAGTACTTACCAATACCAAGTGCCAATGCCAATACCTCTACCAAACAAAAAAGTGCTATCAGTTGGGAGTCAGGTTTTATTTTCTTCTCTGCTTGTTACAACAAACGATGGTGAATTAGATAAAATAATAAAATATTAATAAAAATTACCACAAAACTTAAATTTATAAGCTATAAACTAATATGTTCTGTGAAATTATTGCTGGGTTTCCACATCTTAAGTATCGGTTCCTGTACATTATCCGATACGAGTACATTAGGCGGAATCGGGGCCGATACCCAGTACCAGTATCTGTATCGGTGCATCCCTGTTGCTCATCACATTACAGTAAAACATCTCACTGCTTAATGAACGATTGGTAAAAATAATTGGAAACACTTGAAATGAACTGATCCGCTTATCTTTCACCTAAAAGTTACAGAAATCATATTTTGACTTCGAGTTCCTTTGTTGCTTGGTGGAGGATAGAAACTGGTTAGTTTTGTGTTCGAACCATTTCTGTGTAGGTATGGCCATATTTTTTGGATCATCATCCTGTTGAAATACCCATTACAACCTGTCCCATAGCTTATCCCCCACTATAATCAAGAGCGTGTGTAACTTTCCTTTTTGTTTTATTTCTTTCTACATCAGATACGATGTAATGCGTCATTAATGTTCAGTGCAAAATAGATGTCTCATTGCACAAATTGATTTGAACCGCATCAGGATTAGTTCATTGTTGTGGTTGTTGATCAATTAGGCCATAAAATGTAATTGGATCAGGTTATAAAACAGTGCTATCCTTAAACTGCTCTTACTATAAGTAAATCATTTTACTGTGAAAATAAATCATATTATTATTAAAATTAATATAAATGTGAAAACAAAGTAGTAATGCATACATTTAAACAAAATTATGGGATTATTTAAAGGATTTTGTAAAGCTAGTGTGTATAATTGATGTTTATGATTCAGAAATAGAACTATAATA
The DNA here is from genome assembly GCA_028564705.1 of Apricaphanius iberus. NCBI lineage: Eukaryota > Metazoa > Chordata > Actinopteri > Cyprinodontiformes > Aphaniidae > Apricaphanius > Apricaphanius iberus. Next base: position 154,983 of record JAPXFQ010000109.1, read on the forward strand.
TGGCAGATAAGACATAAAAATGATTATGCAGTGTTTAAAAGACATTAAAGCACAACAATATGGGTGTTTTCCCCCCTCTCTAACTAAACTGTATATATAATAGTAGAAATAGAAATTATTCATACTTACTGAAAGATTATTACATCGAGAGTTTACATATAGAGAATCTTCCAGTAAAACAAGGCTTTGTTTTGAGCCGAAAATCATCCTTAATTGAGTTTCCTGTCAGTTATTATTTATTTTTTATTTTTTTTATATATATATATGCACGATGATTGCTAACAGTCTGCATATCTTTCTGCTTACTCTCTTTCCCCCTCTCTCTCTTTCTCTGTGTATTTTTCCATCTTGATCTTTCTCTTTTGTCATCTGTGGCATGTGTGCATGCCTGCCATGTTGGCTTCTGTTTGTATTAACCTGAAAGGTCCTAATAGAAAGATACTGCTGGACATGCTGTGTAGTGTAGGAATCGGGCGCTGCCACCCTCCTTCCCCCGGCAGTCCTCCTCCTCCTCCTCCTCCTCCAGTCTCAAACAAGACCAAGCCTCGAAGCATAGGTAATACAAGCATCCCTGAGCTTTGCAGGCCCATTGGTGCTCACTTTCTCACAGCTTCTTCTATGTAAATTATTAGATTTTTCTAGCTGAATTTCATGCAAAGTACTGAATTGTCTTAAATGATTCAAACCAGATTTTGTGATGTATGTATGTGTGTGTATATATATATATATATATATATATATAGATCAAAAGTTTGGAAACACCTTCTCCTTGAGTGCGTTTTCTTTAGTTTCATGACTATTTATATTGTAGATTCTCCCTGAAGGCATCAAAACTATGAATGAACACATATGGAATTATGCAGTACTTTTCAAAAAAGTGTGAAATAACCTGGGGCCGTATTCACAAAGACTCTTATCTTAACGCTAGGTGTTACTCCCAACTCGTGCTAAAAGGTGTTACGTAGGAGTTGTCGTCTAAAACCTATTCACAAATGCACTAAGAGCTACTTTTACGTAGGATAAATTCCTAAACGTAAGATAAGAGTGACGTCCCGTTGCTATGGAAAACGTCATTTCCTATATATGAGTAAATAGACGGACTGCAGTGTTATTGGTTGTTGAATGACACGTGAAACCAGGAAATGGAAAACTTCAATGTTGATAAAAGTGAAATTATGAACAGCGCAAATAGCAGAAATAATGCATGATGAGATCTTTGTTTTGGCCACGAGACTGACACCTCATACAACTTAAACTCAATAGCCTACTTACAGAGAGGGTGATGATTAAAAACGAAAAAACATGAAATGCATCATATTATGTAACAGACTGGCGTCCTAACTGGGTCCGTCATATAGGAATGCCTACATATGTTGCATAAATTGGAAGACGTGCACGTTTTCTTCTTTGTGCAGGGGGGACAACACGTAGCCGGGTATCTCCCAAAACAGAGATATTTTTCTACGGTTTAGCCTGTCACCCACACGTAACCGTAGATTTTCGGCACCAAAAACAAATATTTTGAGATTTGCAAAAAAAGTGAGGAAAGATTTGCAAAAAAGTGAGGAAAGTGGAGATTTGCATTTTCTCCGTTTTCTGTATCTGAGTGTGGACGGTTGAAAAAGGAGTTTTAAGAGCCGTAACGTCACTATCCGCAACAAAAAATGCTCCAACATCACTTGTGCGACCTGTGTTTTCTCAAAAAAAAAAAAAAGCATTTATGCCCTCAGAGCCGTTTTGGTATCATCCATTGTTAAAGCAAGTTTTGTTTGTTTGCTTTTATAAGCTCTATCACTGCTGTGTACTGAAGATAGAGGAAAGAAAGTTATTCTTAGCGGATAGGATTTGGAAGAACTATGACCCCTACTGAACTTTGTCACATCTATGAACGTGATGAAAAATGCATTTATCCGGTTACGTGTGGATGGAGTTTTTTTTTTTTTTTCAACGAGCGGAGGAAAAAAAACCCCGGCTACGTGTGGAGATTGTTTGGAGCTACTTTTAGGTCTAAAAGTGGTTGTGAATTACTTTTATCTTAAGAAACTAGGAGTCCTAAATTTAAAAGTGACACGACCCCATTTTTTAGGAGTTACTCCTAAATTCGGCAGTTAGGACCTACTTTTAGCCCTAAGATTCTTTGTGAATACGGCCCCTGGCCTCCAAAGTCACCGGACCTGAACCCAATCGAGATGATTTGGGGTGAGCTGAACTGCAGAGTGAAGGCAAAAGGGCCAACAAGTACTAAGCATCTCTGGGAACTCCTTCAAGACTGTTGGAAAACCATTTCGGGTGACTAACTCCTGAAGCTCAAGAGAATACAAAGCAGTAATCAGAGCAAAGGGTGGCTACTTTGAGGAATCTAAAACATAACTTGTATTCAGTTATTTCACCTTTTTTGTTTAAGTACATACAGTTATTCCATACATCATGTGTTCATTCAGAGTTTTGATGCCCTTAATTGAGAGTCTACAATGTAGTCATGAAAATAAAGGAAACCCATTGAATGAGAAACTTTTGGTCTGTACTATAATAGCATGTATATATATATATATATATATATATATATATATATATATATATAAAAAATATAGCTGTTTTACAGTTATCATGACATATTCATTGATAAGGCATTTTGAATTACTTCATAGCTCCCAGTATCCTTTTTCCATCATTTTGACATTTTTATCAATTTATTATTGTTTTGCAGGATTTGACGACATCATGTATGTTGGGGCTGCAATAGGAGCAATAGGCAGATCTGAAACCGATGGACCCAAAATGGAGAAAAGGAAGTAAGTGTGTGAAATATTTGAAAAGAATGCAATTTGGGTTTTTTTATTATTCTTTTGCAAAATAATTCAAGCTCAGTCAGATTGAATCCCTAACAAGTAACTCTCACCAGTTCTCAAACAAGGCAACGCAAGTTTATTTGTAGAGCACAATTCATACACAAGGCAATTCAAAGTGCTTCACAGTTGCATAAATTAAGAAAACAGATAAACAGGAGAAAAAAAACATCAACGTAAAAAATAATTAGTGCAGATTGTGATATGCACGGGTTAAAATAACTGTTTTTAGCCTGGATTTAAACATTGTTAGAGTCGAGGCTTGTCTCACATCCTCATGAAGACTGTTCCAGATTTTAGCTGCCTGAAACTGAAATGCAGCCTCACCGTGTTTATTGTTGACTCTGGGAACCACCAGGAGGCCCCTCCCTGAAGTCCTAAGATGGTTCATATGTCTGTAACATGTCAGAGATGTACTTTGGTGCCAAACCATGAAAAGACTTGTACACAAGCAGAGCTGTTTTAAATTCTATTCTCTGAGCGACAGGAAGCCAGTGCAGAGACTGGAGCACTGGACTAATATGGTCGTATTTCCTGGTTCTTGTCAGGGCTCGAACAGCAGCGTTCTGGATGTACTGCAGCTGTCTAACGGCTCGTTTATAGAGGCCAGTGAGCACGCCGTTACAGTAGTCTAACCTGCTGGAGACAAATGCATGGATAAGTCTCACTAAGTCTGGTTTCGACACTATTCCTCTGATCTTAGCAATGTTTTTCAGCTGGTAAAAAGCTGTTAATGTTATTGCTTTGATGTGGCTGTTTAATATCACAACAACAACTGATAACATCATTAACTGCTATATCACAATAAGAGCATCCCCCGTAAACAGAGGAGACATCTGAAGAGCACATTAGCTGACGCCAGCTAGTAGCTTTTAGCTAAGCTACAGATGAAGAAAGAAGCAGCAGGATTGTAGCGAAAGCCACTTCTTTTACTCTCAAATCACCGGTGAGGACATTTTGAGTTCCTGGTGAGTTAAGTCCACATTAACCTTGTAAACAGGAGGACCACTATTTGCTGCACATTTGCTCGGTCCTCTCATCCATCCGGAGCCATCATGTCTGCTTCAAGAGCTGTGCTGCATTAACTAAAAAGAGTCACTAGATGGCAGCCACCCTCTGTTACTTATCATTTCATTTCTTTATCATTGTTACACTTATATTGTAAAAATATTATTTCATTTTGACCATTACTAGGAATCGAGGATTTGGAGAATCGTGACACCCCTAATATTTAGCAAGATTTTAGATGGCTCTTTTTCAAAATGGGTAGCAGTGAAAAATCTTTTCCTGGTATTATTGGAGACCTTTGGAGGCACAGACATAAAGCATAGATCCTTGTTACTTTCTGACTGAGCAGCAGTGCTGCATTGGAACCCAGAGCACTCACAGCAGACAATCAGCCTTCACACTGCTGCTCTGCCTGCCCACCCACCCAGGTCAAGCTGGAATCAAAGCAGATATCCCCACAAGTCCAAAATACTGATAAATTGTGCATGCTTGAAGCCACTGTAGGCTAATCCCACCCACACTTGATGTATAGTGGGTCTGGAAAGTATTCAGACCCATTTAAATGTTTCACTCTTTGTTTTATTGCAGCCATTTGCTAAAATCAAAATAGTTCATTTTATTTCTCATTAATGCACACTTAGCACCCCATATTGAAAGAAAAAAAACCAATGCTGATTTTTTTTATTTTTATAAAAAAACAAAAATACGAAATGGTCATAAGTATTCAGACCCTTTGCTCAGTATTGAGTAGAAGCCTCCTTTTGAGCTAGTATAGCCTCAAATGTTCTTAGGAAAGATGCAACAAGTTTGTTCACACCTGGATTTGACATGTAGAAATCTTTTCACATTTATTATATAAAAAAAAAAAAGAAATATCCCGTGATTATACATATTTAGACCTTTCACACTCCTATTTAACTTACATGCTGTCCATTTCTTCTTATCCTCTTTGAGATGATTCTGCTTCTTCATTAGAGTCCAGCTGTGTATAAATAAACTGATTGGACTTGATTAGGAGAGGTTTCGATGTAATGGCGAATGTACCCCGCCTTTAGCCAGTTGACAGCTGGAGATAGGCACCATCCCCCCCGCAACCCCGTGAGGATAACACCAATTAAGGGGTTTAAAAAATGGATGGTGCTCAGAGACAGAATTGTGGCAAGGCACAGATGTGGCCAAGGTTAAAAAAAGAGTTTCTGCAGCACTCAAGGTTCCTAAGAACAGAGTAGCCTCCATAATCCTCAAATGGAAGAAGTTTGGGACGACCAGAACTCTTCCTAGAGCTGGCCATCCAAGATTATACCCCTCTTAAAGCATCGACTACGATTTCATGCACATTATGCAAATGAGGCTTCTATGAGACTTAAATATTGGGTGGTAGAGGTGGTCGTGGAAGAAAAGAAGCCACAACCCCCTCTAGAGAAAAAAAAAAAAGTTGGTGGAGTAGTCATCAGTTTATTATATTGAGGTGAAGTGCTCAATATATCATGATATTGATTTGAGGCCATATGGCACAGCCCTAACACCAAGTTGTTTATATTTCTCAGCCACTTCCAATTCTACTTCCACTCCTCTTTAGATCTGTGTTGCCTCATATGGTGAGAAAGCCTTGCACAGACATTGGAGTGAGGGATATGATCTTGTAGCCAAGTCTCAGTGAAACATGTAATACTCAATTCCCAGTACTCTGGCTGAGTCATTGTAAAGGCTTAAAGTTCATCCATCTTATCTCATATTCCCCATTATGATTGATAAAAGCAGTGGTTTGAACTTCCTCCTTTCTTCTCTCCTCTTTGCTTCTGCTCTGCATCCACAACGCCTCATTTTCAACTCATCTAGAATTTGTGGCTTGAGTTGTAGTATTTCAGCTTCTGAAATGTTAATCAACTGGTCCCAGCTGTAAACCCTCTTGTTGCCACGGTTTTGCATCACAAAAAATGATCAAAAGTAAAACAAAAATAATGAGCAAAAATACCTCCAGCTTCACAGCATGAAAAACTAGAGAACAGTGGTCAGCAGTGCAAATTGCAGTTATTCCTCTTAACTGTTATTATTTACACTAAGGGAGGCAATAGAGCTCTGGGAGATGACATCATGATGGCAAGAAAAACTGTAAACAAGCTACAGTAGCACTTTGTGCCCTTGGGTGCACAAACCACCGAGGTCAAGATAAAGACAGAGTCCTTTAACACATTCCAAATGATCCAACTCACAGGAAAATATGGATTTCTGCTATAAAATAAGGAGCGCGATGAAGAAAAACCAAGCATTGGAACCCGCCTCTCAGCATATTTCACTTGTGTAGTGACCATTTCAATTCGTATTTCTAACGATTGTATTCAAAATGTGTCCACAGTTTTAATGATAATGGTTTATGAAGGCTTAAAAGTTATCCATGGCAGTGTAACAGAAAAGGCGGAACAGTAAACTAAACAGGTATTTTGCTTTTGTTAAGATTCTTAGCAGACTTCCTACAGTTATTTTGCCTTGGATTTTTCTGTCTTGTTGCTCACTTAGCAACTAGAAAACTTCACGTAAAGCTTTGCAGAATCAGAATCATTGTGATGTATGCATGCTGGCTGTTCACATGTCTTGTGATCACAGCGTGGACTAAGGTATTATTTATTTATTTATGTATTTGAAGCAATGATTGATTAACGATCAGATATTGATACACATAAAAAGCACACTGACATAACCTAGCTGCTTGTTGCTCCAGGTACCCAGGAAATAGCTTGTCAGGGTATCTCAGATCTGGTAAAAGGTATGCTCTGACAGCTTTTGAAGTTTTAAAAAGTATCCAAGGGGCATGGTAAGGGTCAGAGATGTTTAGTCGTTTTAACTTCCAGGTATATAAAATAATATCCTCCGTTATAAAATGGGTAGTAAACTCCGACAAAGTAAAATCCCAGTCTGGACGTTCATTTCATTACACTCATTCCTACTATCATGGTGGCTACGCTCTAAGAGTCACGTGACATCCGGAGCTCTATAAAGTCATTCCTTAAAATATATTTCTATTACACATAAAGCCAGATTACACACAAGTTTACTAATTAGGTAATAATTGAGGCAGTTTATTGCACTGGATTTAATTTGAAGTGGTATAATCAAGGGGGTTAAAAACAAAAAAATCTGTTTCCGTTCTCAAATTGTAAATTAAACTAGTTGTTCTAATTTGTGTTGGGTTATTACCTAAAGTAGTTTTGTGATTATTTTAACTTGGCAATGCTCTTGTAAAATTACATAATAAATTTGCCCCATGTCCTCTTATTCATACTCTCCAGGTAGCATATTATTTATGCATTTGACTCATCTGTTTTTAGACTTGTGATGGTTAACAAATGTTTGATCTGAATTTTCTTCCTTTTACCCTGCAGGATAGACAGACTGCTATGTCTGGATGGTGGTGGTATTAAAGGTCTGGTGCTGATCCAGATGCTAATCGCCTTGGAGAAAGCTGCAGGGCGACCAACCAGGGAGCTCTTTGACTGGGTAGCTGGGACGAGCACAGGGGGCATCCTTGCTTTAGCAGTAGTCCATGGTGTGTTTTCCTTGTCCTCTTTTTTTTTTTTCTTAACCTTTCCATTTTTTTGTGTCACCAGAACTTAAATGCAGTTTCTTCTGTGTGCAGGTAAATCCATGGAGTACCTACGCTGCCTGTATTTCAGAATGAAGGAGCAAGTGTTCAAAGGGTCCAGACCCTATGAATCTGCACCGCTGGAGGACTTTCTGAAGAAAGAATTTGGAGAAAACACTAAGATGACGGACATAAGATACCCAAGGTTTGTATCCTAATGTGGCCCTAAAAAGACAATTTCAGAGACCATTTCAGAGACAATTTCAGAACAAAATAAAACTGTACTACGAATAAAAATAGACTTTTCAAGCAACAAATTATCAAATGTTTTAGCTTATGACTACAGATTATGGCAATGTTGTCTGATACTGCGGAGAGCAAAAGTGAAGAAAACAATCACACAGCATCTGATGTTCTCCAGATCCAGTTGATATTCATTAGACTTGGCTGAGAAAACCCAGATCAGTCATTACAGACATGGACAAAAGTATTGGCACCCCTCCGAAAACAAAACATTTAGTGAGTCTTAATCTAAGTTCTTAAAAAAAATTTGTCAGCTCTTTCCATATTTTCAAATTTTATGTGTAATAGTCTTCCTGTATACTTATTCAACAATAGTTGATAGATGGGACAGAAAAAGTCAGAGTATAGAGAGAGCACATAGCAGGTGTTCTTGTTCGTTCACATAGATATGTGCTCTGAAATCAGTCTCATTGCAAGCTCAAGTTTGTGGCACAAATATTACACCATAGATGCCTCCCTCCAACAAGTCATCACAGCTGAGCCGGATGCCAGACCAGGTGTAGCTTCTATAGAGTGAAGAACACTGAGAGAAAAAATAAAGTTAACAATTGAAATAACAGAAAATAATTGGAGAGTAGTGGAAGAAGCAAAGTGAAGAAAAGTGGTCTGCCTTTTCCCCCACAGCCTAAACGTATAGCAACATAACTACAGAGGTAGCTCAGGACAACCCAGCCCGTTGAATAAAATATGAAGAGAGGAAGAGCCTTGCAGAACTGTCTTTAAATAGACTGAGTACCTCAAATGTCTCTGTGATATACATTCAATTCATCAAATTTACATATATATATAGCATATAGCACCAATTCAAAAATAGATGTAATCTCAAGTACTTTACAAGAAAAGTTGGTTCAAGTTATTGTTAAAAATTTTACTTAACAATAAAGTCAAACTTAACAATTTTATAAGGAATACCAGAAAAGCAATTCACATTTTCTTTGTAAAATAATTAGGAAACAATCTCTGCATAATGTATTTATATATTCAGTTACACACTAAAAACATGGAGATAATCTTCCTTTTGAATAAAAAAATTAAAATGCAGTTCAATAATTTCATTGAGGTGCAAATTTAACAATACATCTTGACGTCTTCTGTAGTTTTGAAGACAAATGCAAAATTCCTTACCTCAGTTATAAGGCATTCTCTAAAGAGGTCTTTTATCATAGTTAAGAAGACTTCTTCCAGAATTTCTTAATTTAAAGCATTTTCTCTTTTCCATCTGACCAGAGTCATGGTGACCAGCGTTCTAGCTGACAGACATCCAGGTGAGCTCCATATCTTCAGGAACTATGACCCACCATCTCTCCGCAGAGAGCCCTCGTACACCACCACTGCTACCTTCAAGCCTCTCATCATCCCACAAGGTACTCATTTAAATTTGGTTTACCTCACTAATGCTCTTGCTTTTATCTGTGGAACTTTACCACCACTAGATGGCGACATAGTGAGCAGTTCTCCAACAGATGATTGTTTTTCATGTTATAGAAGAATGAAGGACTCCAGTTGTGCTCTTTGAGTGCCAGCTATGTTGTTGTTGCAGGATGGGAGGATGAGGAAGTGTTGATTGTAGGATACACAGATGAGCCGCCCAGAAAGCGTAGGAAGGTGACAGATGAAGGTGTGTGAGATGATATATTCAGGAGTATATTGAGTTTTTCAAAATGAAAGAGCCCAAACGTTCCTTTTTGGGTCTTAATCTCAGTGTAGCCACTTTAGACTTCCGCTTTTAGCTTTGGTACATCTGTAAATTAAAGTGGTGTTACTCATATGGCACTTTGTGTAAATAGATGTTTCCTTAATCTAACAAATGTTACATTTACAGAAAATTAAAGCTGTTTTGTAAAAAAAACTATTAAACTGATATCAGGTTGTTCAGTCCATTCATTTCACCTCTCAGTGAGATGAGCCTTGGTTGAACTAAATAATTTAAATATTTTAAAAATAAAATTATGTAGGAGGTTTTACAATTTAGTTTCTTTTTTTAATAGAATTTAAGGTAGAAGACCAGAAAGTCAACTGAAAGGAGAAGTCACATTGAGCATTCACTCCATACCAAAAGTACTTACAAAAAATGTTGTGAAGAGTTTTTTCTAGTAGCACAGTAGCAAGGAAGCAAAGCTTTAGCAGTGACGTATGTAAGATGGAGGTACATACAGCATACCTTTTAAAGGTAGAGTTGTAAAACATTTTTTTCCAAAAAGTAAATGAGTTACTAACTCAGTTACCACACTTTAAAAGTAATTAGTTACTCAGCAAAGTAACTGTGATATTACTTCATTTGTATAATGAGTTTTGGTTCTATGATATCATAGATTTTTATTAAAGGAGACATATTATGAAAAATCATATTTCCTGGGATGCGGGGTGTTATTGTGTGTCTCCGCTGCATATACATGCATACAAATCTGGAGGAAAAAAACATTAATGCTGTTTTGAGTGAGATAGGGGTTTCTTAATTTAGCCTGCATTCAGTCTCTGATTGAGCCTTTCAAAATCTGTCCGGCTTTCTGCGTCACAAGCCGGAATATTGGAATATTCACACCTCCTCAGAGTGCTGTCTCCACCCCCTAAGAGCACTGTCTCCACCCACCAGGTACAGCAGTAAACAGCAGTTACCATTTAGATCAGGAAACACCATGTTGAAGCAGCATGCAAAATGCTCAATTTTTGGCTGGTCAAAAGAGCTCAAAACACTTAAACAGGTCCCAGTCGAAGATGACAGAAGAGCGGCATGGGTTGAATTTTATTTTTTATGGTAATATGCTGACGGTAAGGACAGGGAAGACGGGAGATCTGCCGCCAAACTGAGCTGCTGAAAACCGGAAAGAAGACAGCTCTGCTGCCGAACTGGCTGCTGAAAACCGGGAAGAAGACAAGAGATCTGCCGCCGAAGAGCGGCATAGGTTGGCTTTATTTTTTGATGATAAGATGCTGGTGGTAAGACCAGGAAAGACAGAGGAACTGCCGCCACAACTCTACTCAAACTCCGGGCGGAAGACGGCAGATGAGCCGCCGATCTGAGCTACTCCAACCCGGGGAAATACTGAGGATATGCAGCTGCACGGAGCTCAAAGAGCGGGATCTCTGCAGTGCTAGAGAGCTGAAGTCAGCGAGATCGAGCTGGAAGGCTTTGGAGTCTCAGGCGTCTCAGGAAGTTATTGAAGTGCCAGGTAAGCAGTTAAACATATTCTTTTAACTTCAAGTCATTTCTTCAATAACCTTTCAGAAGTATCTTGCTTAATTCTCTGAGTTTCAGGTTCTCAGGAGATTCCCCTCCTACGGGAACAGATTCTGATTCAAACATGTATTGTTGAACTACTTTTTTTTTTGTATGATGGAATATTTTTTTCGTATGGTTGAACTAATTTGTCTGTAGCTTTTACACATAGTGGTAACAGTCACTATGTGAGTGGTGGGTGTGAGCAAAGATTGCAGAAGCATTGGGAATGGCCAAGTTAACAGCAGCTCATGTAATATGTAATGATCAGCAGAAAACAGCACAATCTGCAAGGGGCTGAAACAGGGTAATACAGGTTGGTAAAAATTGTTTCCTACAAGCTATTTCCAGCAAACATTTTTTCTGGAACTCATAGACCTATTTTTAATACTGGAAAAAAGTCATAATATGTCTCCTTTAAAGAATGATGAATAATACCAAATACAGTATTTTAGGACACAACACTATTTGAACTTTGAAGATTGAAGCTGAAATATAAAAATAATAAATATTGAAAATACATAATCACACATTTTTCATTACAGATCAAAAGTAAGACAGATAAATGTGGGTAAAAACAAACAATGAACATCTGTCCATTAAATTGTACAAATCTCTGCATCTGTAATATTGCACGGAAAAATCAATTGGTTGTAATAAGACATTTTAAGATTGATTTGGTTTCACCTGGTCACATGACCTGGAAGCTATTGAAGGAAAACCTTACAGTGAAACATGAATATAAAATATTCTATCGTTTCAAATGTCAAATGAATTGTTGTGTCTGGTTCTTTAGATGTAGTAAGACATTTCAAGATTTATTTGGTATCACCTGGTCACATGACCTGGAAGCTATTAAAGAAAAATCACATATTTTACAGTAACATCTTAATAAGACATATTCCTTTTTTTCTATTTTGTTTTATAAATCTGTTTACCATGTTCCTTGGGTGTAAAGAATCAATATATCAGTATTTTGGGGTTACATTGTTAGTAGATCTCACTGGTATTTTCTGGGATGTATGGAGATTTATTGAAAATCTAACCCTAACCAACACCATCGCCTTCAAGAACGAGCCTTCGGTGGCGAGATATACGCCCTATCAGTGCAGTTCTCTATCGGAAGTTGGAGCGAGTTTCAGCTTTAATTACCCAAATATCCGCCGAATATTCAACTCAAAACGCACTCAGGTTATCCGCCCTCCCTGCAAATCACCATCTTATTTGCAAGGGTGTCATCACTGACACCTGCTCTCTCCCTGCAGGTGAAGTGTGGCTGTCAGAAAGCCTGACACCGCTGCGCTTCATTCAACCACATTGTAGTAACACGCCACTTTTACGATCCCAGTTACAGCTTTTTAACGATTTGGAAAACTTACCGATCAAATTATTGTTACCTAAAAAGAATGCCGGTAGTAACGCTATTACACTCAAACGTCATTACTCCCAACACTGCTCGCTACCCGGACCTGTGAAATTCAATTTAGCCTAAGTATTTTTCCACCTGTGAAACAACTTTTCCCTGCGGGTTCCCGCTCTGTTACAGGACTCTGAACTGTAAGTCAAAATTTCCCCCTACAGAACAGCAAGGGTTGGAAAGGGAACACATTTTATTATTTCACATATTCTTCTGGGGTGAGTATAAATAACCAACAAAATTATTGGATTTTAATGATTCTTCCAAGCAAACAGGCTAATGGTTTTCATTGCTGCTTGAAAAACTAAACATGTAAGCCTATGGCTTTCGACTTTTATTGAGTGAATAAAAATACCATTTCCAATACCAGTGTATACACTGCAGTGCATATTGTAATGAAATGTGAAACTGATGAATACTTATAGGCTACATGAATAATGACAATTATTCCCAGTTATCTTAAAACCACACTTAAGTTTATGGTTACTGTCCCCCAGTGTTGCTCCTGAACGAGTTCATTGAACGATCGTTCACGAACTAGTCATCTGGTCACACCGTGTATGCTTCTGGTGTCAAATTGCGAAGTGTGCAGGCGATTCCAGTGTTTGCAACAGCAGTAATTCGGCATCAATGCATGAAGCGGCATATTCGTATGACCACATGAAATATTTTTTGAAACGGTTAGTGATGATCCAGGTGTAAAAATTCTCACATTTTTGTGTGAACTTTGTTGGTGGGTCTCAAGAAGCTACGCCGCACATCAACAACATCAACAGGAAACTTGAAACCTAAAGCATCCGGTTGGCCAGCCTTTCAAGGAATGTGCAAGTCACTAAACAAATTAAGACACAACGATGACAGACAAGAACAAAATCCACTAGCATTTAAAACCAGATAACGTGGTACAGTAGCAGCAACTCTGATCACACAGCAACATTATAGTATACTGTCGAAGACCTGCTGCCTTTAAGAAAAATGGAATGCCTAGCTAAATAAATTTAAGGAAAGAATTGCTACCCTACCTTTACTTTTACATTTGGGCTAATTGTTGCACTTCATAACTCAAGTTCAGTCATTTTTCTTCGTACATTTAAAGAAATTGAAAACTGACTAAAGTAAATTTATCTGTAAAAGTTTTGCACTTTAAATATTGCACTATGAGGTACAGCCTTAGTTTCCTATCCCAGCATGGTTTCTACCTCAGATTGTTTAATAATTCCTTAAAACAAACAACAATATAAACCCTTTTTTTAAAATATACTGTATGAAATAAAAGCTGCAGCTGGCTACAAGTGTGGACTGAATGGGGGACAAGAATTGGACAATGCCAGTGTTCTGAGGGAAAAAGCTCACCGTTACATTTTTTGGGGAAAAAAGAAAGTGTGAACTAATTCATTTTTCAAGATATGAACTTAGTTTAAAAATATGAATTATGAACCATGAATAGAATTAGTTCATTTTAAAATGTGTGAATTGAACTTTTAACTAGTTCATATAAAAATGTAACTGTTAATTTACTTTGTCTTAATTGGATATTTTGCCTCTATGTCAGAACAACTGGTATGGAGAGCTGCCCGCTCCAGTGGTGCTGCCCCCACCTATTTCCGGCCAATGGGCCGCTTCCTGGATGGAGGGCTGTTGGCCAACAACCCGACTCTGGATGCCATGACAGAAATCCATCAGTTCAACAAGTCTTTAAAAGCTGAGGTAGCAGATTTGTATGCAGTGTATTGCTGACTGAGCTGTATGTATCAAACCGCATTGAGCAGTACTACACATCTGTTTTCTTGTCTCTCTCAGGGTCGTGAAGAGGACGTCAAGAAGCTGGGTGTAGTTGTTTCCCTAGGAACAGGTGGGTCACGTAATACTTACTGAAAAGATCAGTTTGTGATGGTGCAAGTTATTTGTATCTACCATGAATATCTGCCTCCCCTGTCTCTTTAGAAGCTGGCCTAGTCTGGGCTTTAGTTGGTGTACATACAATTAAAGCTAGAAATGAGTTTCTATGATGGGAAACTTGCTTTCACTTCCGTTTTATTATGAATGACGAGCTGGCCTTAGGAGTTCCTGAGTAAATTTACTGGTGCTGTTGTGTATTTTCAGGAAAACCGCCACAGGAAGTGGTGACATCAGTAGATGTTTTCAGGCCCTCCAACCCCCTAGAGCTTGCTAAGAGCTTTGTAGGCGCCAAGGAGCTGGGGAAGATGTTGGTGGATTGTGTGAGTGCATCATTCTTTACGCTGAGTCATAAAAATTTCTCTTTTTTAGCTCTTTTGAGACAATTAGTCTCATACTTTGGTTTATTTCTGATGAAAACATTCCACATGAATGTGCAGTGTACGGACTCCGACGGCTGTGCTGTGGACAGGGCTAGAGCCTGGTGTGAGATGATCGACACCATCTACCACAGGTCAGCCGATCATGAATGTGCAGATTCTTTTCTTATTTCCTTATTTTTCTTCCCCTTTGTGTCAATACATCAGTAAAACATCTGTATTTCTTAAAACCTCAGTCTGACATTTTGGAACTTTTACATGCATACCCGGTCTAACGCAGCTGAAGCAAATGGCCAGTTAACCTTATGAGGATGCAGTTCTACAGAATCCATCAAACAGCCAAATACTTCATTTGGGTCTAATGAAACAAATACACATCTAACAGGTGGTCTTGACAGACGACTCCAATTTGAGACCCCTGCTTAAAAGTTGTATATGGAACATTTTCATAAAAATCTACATTTCAAAGAAAATAATACATCCCTTGGGCTTTTAGAAGGGTGCAGAATGAAAGTGCAAAATCTCCTTAAAAATTATATTTGCGTTAAAATATAATAAAATATACATTTATTTACAACAATGAGGTTAAGTTTTAAATCTACCAGCCATTAGCAGCCGCGGGTTGTGGGTCGACAGATACGGTCTCCAATTTCCAACAGTATGGTCGACACATCTCCGCTCAAACTGGGAGAAATTTTGGAGTCAGCAAGTCAAGCAGCTGCTTCAGAGCCCCAGAAATATTGTTATTCCTCTCAGAAGAGGAGTGACCGCAGACAAGGTTGGCTGTATTTTTGTATTTTTGGCCCGGTTCACACAATGTGTGTTTTGGCCATCACAAAGGACTGTTTCTTGTCACACTGTACTGCCCAAGATTGCCAAGAGTCAAACTAAAAGAGCTCTCCCGCTAGCAGGGCACCCCAACGTCACAAGCCATGGTAGCTGAAAAGCACACGGCACTAAAGGCTGACAGATACCCAAGATGGCAACAATAAAATCTCATATATGCTGTCTTTACTGCCAAAGCTCAATCAATGTGGCTTTTTGTTGCTTTACATCTTCTTGGGTGTACTCCCCACTGCTGTTGATGTCATAGACTGTAAAAAAGAATAGTGGGCGCCTCCTCACTCCTCCCCGTTTACCAGAATGACACACTTTCATGGGGGAATTCATGGCGGATTCACAGACTCCTCCTCCCCAGCTCTGACGAAGCATGTTCCTAAATGTAGTGTTACTATAATTAAAGTCCAAGGAAACAGCCTGTCAATCAAAGTCTGCCCCCCTCATTAATTATGCAAGATTTCAAAAAAGTATCTTACGGAAACCAGCCTGGTGCAGGCATTAAAGTTATTTTTAACGTGTCTAAAGTCCAATGCTTTTCAATGGGGGCCTAGCGGCCAAATGGAGGTACTACAGCAATGGAGGAGCAATGGCGGCCTCCATGATATGCGGTCATAAAGCAGAGCAACCAGCGGCCATTGGTTGATGTTGATACTGCTACTGTCACATTGTTGTCTCATCACTAGTTTTTTACATAACTTCCTGGGTGTATTTTCATTGGTCAGTTGATGACCGGAGTTGTAGATTTTCTGACACTACCTGAAGACCTTTGGAGGCTGGATTTGGTGGTATTAATGATCAATATAAAGTCGGAGGACCTGTGACTCGCAGTTTTTCATCTCTGCTCTATTCATTACAAAAGATTTGTCCTGGAAGAACAAAAAAACATGCAATATAGAGTGGTCTTTACAGAGTTCACTTAATTTTTAGTTTGTGTTGTAAAAAAATCACTAAGCTACATCAGATAAACTTTCAGGTTTTGTGGGGAAGATTATAGAGGAATTATATTAAATAAAATTGAAAAAGCTTGTTGGACAAGCTTAACATTCAACCTATAGTTTACTAAAGGGCCTTAAGTTAAGAAAAAAATTAACAGGAGTCGATAGGTGTGCACAGAGCAGAGATTGCATGATCTTTCAGTCCACTACTACTACTCACTACACATTGGAACATATTTTTAGGTTTAAACTCAACAAAAGGTTTTACAAAGACCAAATAAAAAGCACTTTGTTTTGTTCATTCAGACCTTAAAAGGAGTTCTTTATCATGCTTTGAAAATTAATGAATATTGCTTCATAATTTTTTAAGCAATTTTCAAAAATACTAAGCAGCTGAGGAAAATTATTTTTATTCAACTAAATGTTACCAGTTTGATAGATAATTATCAAATGTTCATGTGCTTAACTACACGTAATGACATAAAGTACAAAGCTATAACTTACAGTGGTGCAGTGTTATTAGCAGAGTGGATGGCATACAGCTCAAGAAGAAATGTAACATTTTGACTTGTTAAAAATGCCCTATGAAAACATCTGCGGCGCAAACATCTATAGCTAATCTATTTAATGCACAAGGTTTTTCTGGTTATTAGTGTTGATTTATATAAGTGATAAAAATTTTGTAAATGTACTTAAACCAGCTGTCGGATTTCTTTAGAGAGGACAGGAAAACATGTTCATTGTTTTTTGTTTTTTTAATAGTAATTTTCCCAAAACTCAAACATATTTATGTTTTCCCACCTAAAAAAATCTTGATAACTTCACAAAATTTTCAGTACGTGAGGCACAAATGCAAGAAGAAATTAAAAAAGAAAAAAGAAATTATTGCATTTTTGTGTGTGTTTTTGTTGTTGTGCAGACTGAGCCCCCAGCTTTCTCAGGAAGTGATGCTGGATGAAGTGAGCGACGAGGTTCTGGTGAACATGCTGTGGGAAACTCAGATGTACCTGTTCGAGAAAAGGGAAGTGCTCCAATCTTTGGCACAAATGCTGCTGTGAGGCCGACCAGAGGAGGAGACCACAAAGAGGGGCCACAAAAGAATGGCAATGTCTATTTCCTAGTCTACAAGAACAGATGTTATCTAAGAGACTTTGAAAATCCACAGAATGTTTCTCGGTTCTACTGAGTGAAGGAACAAAAGTTTCAAACTTGACAGAAAACTGACACAGAAATAACTTTAAAATGATTTATCAGGAAAAAAGTAGCATTGACCTTATCACTGACCTTTTTTTTGTGTCCTTGACCAGTTTTACTGTTTTTATATAAACTTATACAGAAATGTGTGATATTCTTTGCGTGAGAATACAGATGAAAGTTGGAGGAAGTGGTAAAAACTGAATCGCCTGCAGAGAGATCGTCATGTCTGCTTCTGTTTCCCTTCACTAGAATAGCCTCATCTTTCACCTCACAAATGTTCACACAAACGCAAGTTTCAGACATAATTCACAAACATGACCCTGTAACACCACTAAAGTTGACTTTCCTTGCCCTGCAGCTGTGCTCATTTACCAACTGCCTTACAAGTCTGTACTGTTTTATTTCCACATACTGCTTTTTTCTCATGCATTAATAAGGTATTCCTATTGACACATATTGCTCCTCCTACACTCCTTACTGCCTATTTCCAAATGTTTTCTGTCTTGATCCAAAATAAGTGGAGAAAAACCTTTGTTGAAGTAAACTTACTTAAATGTTACAATAATACCTGCTGCTACTTGCAAACTATTTAATGAAGGTAAATAATGGTTTTGTATTTTTTTTTCTATCAGATATTGAAGTGATTACTTATGTCGTAATAAATTTTATTACTGACCTAAGATTTGTTATTGACTTATTTTTTAATATAATTTTAATATTGTGTCAAAGTTTTGGACAGCCACTAACTGTGAAGGTTGTCCCAATTTAAAAGATGAGAGTGGTCTGTAATTTTCATCATACGTGCACTTTTACACATAAACTGTGAGAAATGGAATGTAAAAACTAAAATCCAGGAAATCACATATGATTTTAAAATATCTATAATGCTGAAATAGTGCTATAGTGCTGAAAATAAGCAAACTGCTCACAAAAACTAAAGGAACACTTTTTTTATTGGGCCTGGCATGAAATCAATTAAAGCTGTCTGATAATTTTCTGGCTGGTTAAGCAGCTGAGGGCATCGTTAATCACTATCAGTTGTATTTGTTTTCATGGACTTAACAACAGGTGCACTACAGTGGCAACAATTAGAAAACCCTCAAAACAGGACTGGTTTTGCATGTGGAGGTCATTTCAAGTTTCTCCCTCTTGATCTTTTTTGGCTGGTTTTGGCTTGAGTAATTATCTCTACTTGCAGTATGGGGCGATTCTTTAACCCTACAGAAGTTGCACAGGTTGTCCAACTTCTCCAGGATGGCACATCCACACGTACTGCAGCAAGAAGGTTTAATCTGTCTCCCAGCACAATCTCCAGAACATGGAGATTTCAGGAGACTGGTGGTTATTCTCGGGAAGCTGGAAAGGGCCATAGAAGGTCCACAATCCATAAGCAGGACCGATACCTGCTCCTTTGTGCAAGGTGGAACAGATTGAGCACTGCTCGTGCCCTATGGAATGACCTCCACTGGTGTGAATGTCTCTACCCAAACAATCAGGAACAGACTTCATGAAGATGGCCTGAGGGCCCGACGTCCTGTAATGGGCCCTGTGCTCACTGCCCAGCACCGTGGAGCTGGACTGGCTCAACAACATTTGCTCAACAACACCAGAATTGGCAAGTCCGCCACTGGCGCCCTGAACTTTTTACAGACAGGAGCAGGTTCACCCTGAGCACCTGTGATCAACGTGAAAGAGTCTGGAGAAGACAAGGGGAACATTATGCTGCCTGCAACGTCGTTCAACATGACAGGTTTGGTGGTGGGTCAGTGATGTTCTGGGGTTGCATATCCATGGAGGGACGCACAGACCTCTACTGCCTAGGAAATGGTGCTCGGACTGCCTTAAGGTATCGAGATGAAATCCTTCAACCCATTGTCAGACCCTACGCTGGTGCAGTAGGTCCTGGTTTCCTCCTAATGTGGCAAGAGTATACAGGCAGTACCTGGAGGATGAAGGAATTGAAACAATTGAATGGCCTTCATGATCTCCTGACTTAAAACCAAATAGAACATCTGCGGGATATTATGTTTTGGTCCTTTAGGCGCTGCCAGGTTCCTCCTCAGACTGTACAACAGCTGAGGGATGCCCTCACACAGATCTAGTAGGATATGCCACAAGACACCATCCGTCGTCTCTTTAGGAGCATGCCCTGACGTCAAGCATGCATACAAGCTCGTAGGGGCCACACAAGATACTGAAAAGCATTTTGAGTTGCAGAAATTAAGTTTTTGAAAAAATAGACTAGCCTGCCTCATCTTCATTTCACTCTGATTTGAGGGTGTCTACACAATTGAGCCCTCTGTAGGCTGAAAACTTTTATTTCCATTAAAAGACTTGGCATAATTTTGTTCCTAAGACATTGCCCTGTCGTTATGTGTATAGATATCCAACTTCATATTGAGATCTGATGTATCTAATGTGTTTCTTTAAAGTGCTCCTTTAATTTGTGTGAGCAGTATATTTAGTCAATAACAAATGTGCACCTAAAAGTTTTAAGGGGTTAACTACCATGCTAATGTCCATGTTTTTGTTAATTATAACACATAAGTTATTCCTACCACAGTTAATGGTTAGTGTTTGCTGAAAGGGTAGTATTAGCCAACATAAGGTCAGCATATTAGCCATTGTTACAGTTGTCGTTTTTGATGCCATATAACATTATGGTCAGAAAATAAACTATAACTGTTAATGTGCGGGTTTTCATATAAAACAGGAGTTCATATTCTTTGCCCTGGCCCAACGGGGTCGGCATTTATTGAACATTCTCAAACGGCTCCGCCATCACAATGTCAACTCACCCTCTTCTTCTCTCGCTTAACCCCTATATGTTGCCCTTGTTCGCCCCCTAGTGGCGAGTCTAACAGAGCAATCATACAATATATATACATATTGTTACATCCTTTCTCTTTTAGAACATGTTTTTTTTTTTTCTCTCTCTCTCTTAGAAATGTACTTTCACATGTACAACAAATAAAACTATCGCTGCAACATCTCAAAACACTTTTTTTTTTTTTTTTTTTTACATCCCCCCAAAGTCACCGAAACACGTGTTTAATCTGTACAGTCCCTGTAGCGCTGAGGCTGACGAACAAGTCTACCACATCTGGTTGTCTTCGGCATATCGCTCTGAATTTGAGGGTGCAGCTGGACTGGTACAGTGTCTGGTTGGGTATCTGGGGTGTTCTCAGTCTCTATGTCAACAGGCTCTGTTTGAAGAACAACAAGCGCACGTCTGAGGTGTCTACGATTCCTCCTGAGAACTGCACCCGAGTCCATTTCAATCTCATAGGATCTAGAGTTAACTGGTCTTTTCACCTTGCCCAGCTGCCATTTGATGTGAGGCTGAAATGGCTGCACTCTGACCGTGTCACCTGAATGTAGGGCCTCCAGATCCCTGGCTGATCGGTTGTAGTATGCACATTGACGCTGTTTGTTGTTAAACAGTGCCTGCTCTGCTTGAATCACTTTAGGCTGGAGAAGGCTGTGTCTCGCCGGTAACAAAGTCCTTGTACGACGACTCAGCAGTCTTTGAGCTGGGCTGCTCTCCAGTCCTTGTGAGGGTGTGTTACGATGGTCCAAGAGTGCGAGATAGGGGTCTTGTCCAGAGGCTTTAGCTTTGTGTAACAGTCTCTTAGCAGTTTTAACGGCAGACTCTGCCTTGCCGTTACTTTGTGGGTAACCTGGTGATGAGGTTTTGTGGTCAAACTCCCACAGTTGGCTGAATCTTTGAAACTCTTGGGATGAATATTGAGGTCCGTTGTCTGAGACTACTGTGTCGGGAATGCCGTATCTAGCAAACTGTGACTTTAGCTTTTTTATCACTGTAGTAGATTTTGTGTCTGGCAAAATGTCTATTTCCCAAAAGTTGGAATAGTAGTCGACTGTCACCTGGTAGTTTTTGTTATCAAAGAGAAATAGATCAACACCTACTTTGGCCCATGGCCTGCTTGGCATATCGTGTGGGTTGAGCGTTTCTCTGCGTTGTTTGTAGTCCACTGACCTGCAGATATCACAGTGAGCTATGTGTGTCTTTATGTGGTCGTTCATGCCAATTCAGTAGACACATTCTCTAGCTCTTCGAAGACATCCTTCTGCACCAAGATGGGAGGAGTGCAGGCGGCGGGTGATGTCTTTCTGCAGTGAAGATGGAATAACTGCACGTTCCCCTCGAAACACAATGCCATCCTGATAACTTAATTCCTCCTGGAATGAGAAATAGGGTTTGATTTCTTGTGGTATGGCCCTTTTGTCTGATGGCCATCCCTGCTTCATCAGTCTGATCACGGTTTGTAGTGTTTTATCATCCTTTGTAGCTGTCCTGATCTGGCTTAGACTGTCACCTGAAATGGGTAGGTGCTGCACCATGTTAACAGTCTCTATGTCAGCATCTCCAGAGCTCAGAGACGGGCATTCTGGGAGATATGCTCTGCTTAAGGTGTCTGCCAGTAACATGTCTTTGCCAGGAACATACACTACAGTCAGGTCGTATTTCTGAATGCTTAACATCATTCTTTGGAATCTCTTGGGTGCACTCAAAAGAGGTTTCCTAACTATGGTCTCTAATGGCTTATGGTCAGATTGTACAGTCACTTTGCGACCATACGTATACTGATGAAACTTCTCAACACTGAACACCATGGCTAGAAACTCCTTCTCTATCTGGGCATAACCCCGCTCCGTCTGTGTGAGTGCTCTGCTAGCATAAGCGATGGGCTTACCCTTTTGCATCAGTGCTGCTCCCAAACCTGTGTCCGATGCATCACATTGAACCACCAGGTCCTCCTCTGGGCAGTAGTACTTCAGAACAGGAGCATCTGCAATGGTCATTTTTAGTTTCACAAACGCATTATCATGCTGCTCTGTCCAGTTCCAGTCTGTGTCTTTGTGTGTCAACTGTCGCATCACTTCACACTGGTCTGAAAGGTGTGGGCAAAACTTAGCCAAGTAATTTACCATACCTAACAGTCTCTGTACCGCTTTCACATCTGTGGGTCTCGGCATGTGTGCAATAGCGCGAACCTTGTCTGGATCCACCTTCAGTCCGTTTGCTGTCAGGCGGTGCCCAATGTATGTACACTCACTCTTCCTCAGTTTGAACTTGTCTGGGTTCAGTTTAATGTTCTTTTGTCTGCACCGCTCCAGGAACAGTTTCAACTTCACATCATGGTCTCGTTCTGCCGCTTCCTGAGTCTCACCCTGACCTGTAATGAGCACATCATCAGCAATAATGTATAGACCAGGTAACCCGTCCAGTGCTTGGGTCAGTTTCCGCTGGAAAACTTCTGGTGCCGTACTGATTCCCATGGGCATCCTCAACCATCGTAAACGGCCAAATGGAGTTGAGAACGTAGTCAGATAGCTGGATTTCTCCTCTAACTTGACATGCCAGAAACCACTTTTGACGTCACAGACTGTGAACACTTTTGCTTTAGACATATCTGGGAGTACGTCCTCAATAGTTTGTAGTGGGAAGTGACTGCGCTTGAGCGCTTTGTTGAGGGGCTTTGGATCAATGCATATTCTTGGTTTACCATTTTGCTTTTGTACAACCACCATGCTACTGATCCAGTCTGTGCTACAGTCCCCTGGTGTGATAATACCTCTGTGCTCCAGGTGCTGCCGCTCCTCTTTCAGCGGCTGCATCATGGCGACCGGAACACGTCGCTTTGGAAGTTGCACAGGTTTCACACTCTCATCCACTTCCATTTTGTACTCCCCTTCCAGACAACCGTCTCCTGTGAACACATCTGTAAAGTCTGTCTTTATTTGTTCCAATGTCCATTGTCCTGTTGTGTCTCTCTCTGTTGTCACAATACTGTCAATAGCCAAGATGTTTTCGTAGTGTACTTTTATGAGTTTCATAGCCTCACTGGCTCTCTTACCGAGCAGTGGTACTGTACAACCTCTGTCAACAACCTGAAACTCTAGCTGGTACAGTTTTTGGTTTCTAGGGTTTCTTAATTTAATTTTACATTTACCCAGCGGCTTCACTTTGCTTCCATTATACATCACTAACACAGAATTTGTATCAGCTAGCTTAGCATCTGTGTTCAGCATGTTAATAGGCAAAACATTTCAAGTAGCCCCATAATCAATCTGAAATTTTACAATATCTTTCCCTAGAAGCATGCCTGCAAACAACTTGGTGTCGTTACCTTTGTTAGAGTCAACAGCATTTACATTTTCACTGTCTGCTACATCACTAACACACAGTATGTCCTCATATTCACTTTCACATTCAGTAACAATGTGCACTGATTTCTTCTTCTTCTGGTCAGTGCGGGCCTTACACTTGGCCGCAAAGTGGTTTTCCTTACCACACTTCTTGCATTTCTTTCCAAATGCTGGACATTTCTGTTTGCTTCTCTCGTGCGTCTTGCCGCAAAACTTGCAATCTACGGTGCTTTCTTTCTGTTGAAAGCGCAAAGCCCCTTGCAGTGCGTGAACTTCCTCCAGTGTGTGCCCCGCTATGGCCCTGCAGTTTTCCCGCGACAACTCTGCAGCTCTACAAAGTTGAATGCAAGTGTCCAATGACATGGCTTTCTCCCGTAACAGTCTCTCTCGCATGCTACTGCTGTTAATCCCACATACGATCCTGTCACGTGTGGGTGAGTCCCTCAACGTCCCGAAGTTGCATGTTTTAGCGAGCAACTTGAGTTCAGTAACATAGCCATCTATAGTTTCACTGGTACCTTGACTTCTTGTGAAGAATTTATACCGCTCCACTGTCTCGTTCACTGTAGGACTGCAATAGGTATCGAACTTGTCCACAATGTCCTTTATCTCCCAGTCAGATTTCGCTGTGTCTCCCATCAACGTATCCAGTAGCTCTCTGCCGTTCTCACCGACCAGATAACTGAAAAGCCTGACCTTTTTCTTGTCGTCATCCTCCGCAACTGTTAATCCAGTGTACAGTTCAAACTCGTCTCTCCAAGACTTCCACGTTTTAGACAGGTTACTGGAATCCAGACACAACGTCTGTGGAGGTCGAAGTCCGTCCATGCTGGGTTAGCTTGTTCACTTTGATGCTTATCCCATTAGCACTTTACTGTCGGACTTCTCCGGCGCCTCCGCAGCAAATCACTTAAAAACTTGGGATAAAAAATCCACTGCCGCTGCCACCATGTTAATGTGCGGGTTTTCATATAAAACAGGAGTTCATATTCTTTGCCCTGGCCCAACGGGGTCGGCATTTATTGAACAGTCTCAAACGGCTCCGCCATCACAATGTCAACTCACCCTCTTCTTCTCTCGCTTAACCCCTATATGTGGCCCTTGTTCGCCCCCTAGTGGGGAGTCTAACAGAGCAACCATACAATATATATACATATTGTTACAATAACCATTTTAGCTGCTAAGGCTAACATATTAACTAGCTAAAACAGCAGAGAAGGTTTGTATTATCTACGTATTACTAACACTCTGTTTATTAAATGGACCTAAAGCTTGCAGGATTAATCTGCAATAGCTTCATTCATCTACTTCATCATTCCATGGAGGGGAGCATGATGCGGCCACTAATATGTTTAGCAGTGCGACTCATCAGGTTTGGTCTCATCTGACCAGAAAACCCTCTTCCGCGCACTTTCTGTGTTCTCTTCAAGGCTAATTATAATTTGGAAAATGGATTATTTTAAATGGTTGCTGGTGAGCCGGCCTTTTTGGACGAGGAGAAAAAGGACTTCCCAGAATGAAAACCAATCAAATGAAAATTACTGGAAAGCCCAAGATGTCCTCTAAAGACCTACTGTAAGGCTTAATAGGATTAACTCAAAATGGTAAAAGATGACAGAGGTGAACAAGATGCCCTCTACAAAGGACACAAAAAAATTGCTAGTTCTCAGAAGGTGAATGCAAATGCAATAAATGTTTTCACATTTTTATTTGTAAAAGCCATAATTTCCCTCACAAATGAGCACTTATTTTTTTATCAATTTTTTAATGATTCTGACAACATTATCAAACACATCAGCTAGTAAAATTTTTATTTTATGTAAATGGTTCCTGCCTCTGGTGACTGTAACTGGAGGAAATTACTATTTTCCAGTAACGGTTGAAATAATAACCAAGACATTTTACGTTAAATTGCATACCTTAAAGCACACAGACCGTAAAAAATACCAAGAATAAAAGAATGCACTTTAAACTTAACAAAATAAGTATTTACTTCAACTAGATACTTTGAGACATGATTGAAATCTAATATCGCGTGTGCGACATGTTAAGATAGTATAGATCATTTTAAATAGTGAGGAAACATGGCCAAAATACAGAAAGCTTTTACTATTAACATACTATTATTATCTTCTTTTTCTATCCTTGAAAAGCATGTGAAAGGGCCCCTTAAAATGTATGAGTGGTTAACGTGATAAGGTTACCATTAAAAAATTTGTAGTTTTACTTCCTTGAAATTGCAGAAAGTGTTATCAGTGAACTTGATCTGGTTTTAAGAGTTTTAATTCCTGATTAGCTTTTGTTGAAATAATCAACACATATCCCCCTGAATACAAACACAAACTAGCATAAAGCCATAGGTTTAATTCAGTATATTTGAATCTATTTGTGCTGTACAGTTTCTGCATTTGCAAGTGACATCTGTGGTTTGATGTGACAGACATTGTTAAATCTTAAGAAAGAAACCGCAACCATAATCCTCTTCCTTCAACAAGTCTAAATGTCCAGTTTAGCTTTTTAAATAATGCTGACATTTTATCTAACTTTAGCATAGCAGAGAGATTCGCTAAATGCTATTCTCAGCTAGTAGTGTTTTTTTCTTGTCTGCACAGTTGGTAGCACTGTTACCTTGCAGCAAGAAGGTCCTGATTTGGAATCTCATGCTCTCCCTGTGCATGTGTGGTAGTCTAGGTACTCTGGCTTCCTCCCACGGTCCAAATAAATAAATCCCAGGTTAATTGGTCTTTCAGAAATTGCCCTTAGGTATGATTATGCACGTGCAGGGTTGTGTGTCTCTGTTTTGCCCTGTGATCGACTGGCGACCCGTTCAGATCGTACCCTACTTCTCGCCCGGTGATTGCTGGAGATAGGCACCAGCAACCCTGCACTGGATAGCCTTTATAGATAATCGATGCTAATTTTTTCAAACTGGCCTAAGAAACAATTGATATCACCATCTATATATCACATGGACTATGGTGTATAGAACCTAGTTTATACTTCTTTGTCAGCAAGTTCGCACCCAGACACAGACATATTGACGCAGATGTTTTTCGTTTAATAGTTCTCCATTGGTGTGTCAGTGTTTCAAAGCAATTCCCCACCACAACAGCAGGGGGTGCTGACTTTTTCTGGCGGGTTTGCCAACCGTTGTAGTGCCGTTTCGTATCAACTAGAGTTTATTTTCTTCAACTTGTAAACGCATCCTCCTTCATGGAGCAATGGACGAAAGTAAGAAAATAAGGTTTTGATAGAACTAGAAGTCCTGCTCATGTAATACTCTATAAATGGATGTAAAAAAAACAGCTCACCAATCACAGGCATACGCTCTTTGTTGACGGAGACGGATAGTTAGAAAATTGGGCTCTACTCCGGCTGTCATTGCTTAGGTGACGGAGAGCCCTTGTGTCGACAGATAATGGCGTTTCAACGAAGACTGAGAATTATAAATTCATACTCCAGCACTGATACACAACAGGCATCAGACATTACATAGGAAATAGGTCAAGGTCAGGTGTCCTAAAAAGCTGTAAGATCTCCCAAACCGGTGCAAGAACATGATGTGATGTGGGAGGGAAAATAGATTTCTGTGTTCATTTGAATATGTATAAGTCGTCAGTCTTTCAAAAATCTTAAATTTCAGGATTATGATGTATGGCCTTGCATAGGTTTGCTACTTGCAAAATAAGTTTCCAAATTACTAACAGAGTGAACTACAAATTAATAGGTCTTTCAATTAGAAGGTTCTGGGTTCAAATCCTGGGGTGTTGTCTTCTGCATGTAGTTTGCATGTTATCTCTGTTCATATGTGGGTTTCCTCCAGGTACTCCAGATTCCTTCCACAGCCCAAACACAACTTAGGTTAACTGTTCTCTATAAATTATAATGTGGTATTAAGGCAAAAATTAGGACTACTTCCCTGCTGCAGAAGACTTGATCCATTATGAAGCCAGCAGCTAATTTTGATTATTTGCATGATTAGCATTGGTAACTGGGAGAAAAAAAAAATCATTCAAGTATCTTTTTCTCTTTTACAATTTTATTTAGGAAAATGGCTGATATACAAAATGTATCTATACAAAATCTAACACTGACCTTTCAACTGGAACTAAAGCTTTAAGTCTTTAAAGTAGGAAAAACACTGAATTGCTAGACCCACAGTTGTTGGTTTTAACATCAAGGGCTTGTTGAGTCTGATTTTGTGTTTGCTCCTGTTCTGACTTCAGCATAGGAGACATGCTGTTGTCCTTGAACTTGTTGGATGCCGGAGTAAAGAGGATTTGTTTTCTCCATAGCTAACTGGCTGTAGTGAAGCTCATTTTCTGCTGGATGAGCTGTGATCTCTTCATATGTATGACCAGTATATATCTAGTGGAAATAAAACAATTATTACATTTTTACTCAAGTGAACATCACATTGTTCTTGACAAATGTCATGAATCTCTGGTGTTAAGCAACCCTGTTCAGTGAAAAAAAATATCTTTGTATCTATTAATAGAGTGATATATGTATTTATGAAGAAGCAAAATAATGAAGCTTTACCTCATCTTCATTGTTGACATATTCACTTCTAGAGGACTGATGAGAGGTTTTGTATTTCCTGGTTGGTTATATTATTAAAAAAATATGAAAACCATATGATTTATGTATATAGAGAGTGAAATATTTTTTGATCAGTAACAAGAACATGATAATCACCTATACAAGAGAACACTGAGAGGTGCCAGAACTAAGATGGCAGCAGAAAGTCCTGCAGCTGCTGCTTTCCAGTCCACTGTTGTTCTTCTTTGGACAGTCAGAGTCTTTACAGCTGAGCTGATCATGTCAACAGAACAGGAGTAGTTTCCTTCATCCTGACTGCTAACTGCATCTATAATCAGCTGTTTGTTTGGTGTTTTTGTCAGATTCAGAGGCTGACGGTTCAAGTACCAAATGTAGTTTGTGTTCCCACTGAGAGGACAGCTAGTGCTGCACGTTAATGTGACTCTCTGACCCTCAGTCACATCTGCAGCAGGTCTCACATCCAATAGGAGCTCTGGAACATAGTTAGACTTCACAGTGAATTAATGAGTAATATTATACAGTAGTCTTGGGATTATACTGTATGCTCTAGATATATAACTAAACTAGATTTGGGTTTAATAATTTATTATCCTCCAGCAATAGGACAGGTTTATTCGTTTAAGATATTCAATCTGACGAACCCCTAAAGCCAATGTCTTGTTTGATTGATATAAAAATACCAGATTTAGATTTAAAAGTTTTGGACATTAACATTTTCCTAATGTGGATATGTTTTTTATTACGTTGAGTATACTGCAGTAATAAAATAGTTTGTTGAGAACCATTACAAATAAAAACTCATATTTACCTGTTACTATCAGAGTAACTCCAGGATAAGCAGACTGCATCAGTCTGTTATACTCTGTTCTCATTCTGAACTTGTATTCTCCTGAGTTGTTCTTATCCAGGTTGTTTAACCTGAGGAGGTTTCGGTTCTTCATGTTATCCTGATACTTCACATCACTGTTATTCTCCATCGGCTGTTCTTCTTCCTGCTTTGTATTTATCTTGATTTTGTACCAGAGTTTAGTCTGTGGCTCTAAGTATTCAGGATGTGAGTATTTGCTGGAGATGTTCACTGATGAACCTTTCAGGGCACAGATTCTCCTGCTCTCATAATTCACACTCCAGCATTCACTACCATTAACACCTGAAATGTACAAGAAAACGTTTGAATATATTTATAGAAATTAATTCAAACAATTTGAAATAGATTTTTTTCTTGCAGATACTTTTTAGCAACACTCTGACTTTTTTAGTGATACATTAACACCCAGAATCCATTCATACTCACAAACTTCATCAGAGAGCAGATCATGAACGGCACAGAAGAAAGTATCTGCTGATGAGATTGGAACTGATTTTTTTTGTTCAAACTTGTCTACACCATTTTCTGTTTTTTTATACAACTGAAAGGAAGTTTCAAGGTCAGTCAGAGAACAGTTGGAGGTACAGGTCAGTTTGACGTGGTCTTTCTTTGGTTCTGTAATTTTAAGATGAACTTCTGTTGGGAAATGATAAACAGTTCTCATTCATTAATCTCTACAAAACCAGACTATCTAATATTAATAAAATACATTATCAGAAAACAAGATTTCAGATCAGCATTTATGTTGTTGCATTATAGAGATTAGAGTTTATGGAAAATAGTCATATTAATTTATGTTCACCTGAAGGAAATGTGAGGGAGCAGGACTGATTCTCTGATGTCTGTTTGTAGGAACACATTGTGGCTTTAGCGTAGGTCACACTGAAACAGCTCTCTGTGACAGAATCTGAACAAAACATGAGATTGAAAAAAGTTATGATCCAGGAGGAGATTGATGTAACTGGAGAGGAAATAAATGTTTTTACCGACCAACTGAGACATCAGGAGCTCTGAGATCCTCGTAGCCTTTGACAGCACAGGAGTATCTGACTGCCTGATCACTACTGACCAGCTCCTGGTACCAGGGGGACCAGTCCTCATAGAGGAACTCTGTGTTCTTGTACCAGATGAAGGCTGCAGAGCTTTCAGTCAGAGAACAGCTGGTTGTGCACATCAGAGTCACTTTCTGTCCCTCTGTGGCAGGAAACACCTTCACCTGCAGGTCTGAGAAAGTTGTTAATTTAAAGCATCAAATAATAATTATTCTCTAACAAAAGTATGATATAAAAAAAACGTAATTACCTGTAACTTGGAGCTGAATGCTGTTCTGCCGACAGCTATCTGGTCTCTGTTTGGGAATAGTTTCACTGCAGCAGTAAAGTTTTCCATCACTCTCTTTTAGATCTCTGATTGTCAGAGTTAAAGCATCTTCTGATAATCTGAATCTTTCGTAACTTCGATGTGCAAAGATATCATCATAAACATATTCTGTTACATTTCTGGACACGATGTACCATTTCATGTTTGCTGCTGAGTGTGAAGCAGAGCAGCTCAGATTCAATGATGAACCTTTCAAAGCACATATGCTGTTTGGTTCTGCTTCAACACCTGAAACAAAGAATTGATGAACAAACATTTCATGTTCCTGCTTCTGTTGTAATAATCCCAAAATATCAATCACATTGTCCTTAATTGTAAAATATTTCTAAAAACAGTCTAAACACTAATAAGGGAAATTTGGGTTTGATCATGCTTATTTACAAAATCTTCTTTAAACATGAAAGAAAATCAATTCAACATACCCGAAATGAAGTGAATGAAAACCATCAACACAGATCCAGATTCTAGCAAGAACATCCCTGTTGTTAACTTCTGCATTTAGAAGTAATGGTATAATTGATTTATTTGCCGTATTTGAGCAGCAGTTAGTGATAGTTGTCAAAATTATCGAACGCAGACAAGAACAGTTCAACTGAGCAGCAGTTTAATGAAATCTGAGCTGTGTAAATGTGTCTGACTACCAGACCACAGCTTCAGAAACTTGAAAGTCACTTCCTGCTTTGTCATTTTCTATTCAGAAAGAAGAGACCTCTAGTGAAAAACTTGTGATGCTGCATAGTTATTTCTGTTGCTGATTTGAGAATGATTTATCGATGAAGTGCTTAACTGTAACAGTATATTTAAAGTGACCACACTTCTTTGGCCATAATGGTGTTTATTAATCCTCACAAATGACCCCAAGGATTCAGAATAAATATTCAACCTACATCATCTCTGGATTTTTGTAGTGATAAGAATAAGGCAGAATTACATTTGCACGTTTTTGAGTTTTTTGCAGGAAAGGATAAGTTATGGACAATAATGATAAGAAAAGGGCTGTAGGAAGGTAATAGATATAGTCTGTAATTTGTTACCTGCTGCTTTGTTCCAGGCCTATAATGTGTTTGCGAAAATATCATGGTAGAGATATTACCCTTTTATCTGTCAGTTCAATGCAATTGTTTATTTATATATCGCCAATTCACAAAGCATTTTACAAGAAAAGTAATCTCAGCAAGCTCAGTCATTCATTCAGTTAATTATTGCAGTCAGTTTAAATGTTTTCTGTCAAGGAAACGCAGCAGATAGCATCAACTCATCAACTTGCAGCATTCATTCTTCCTGGATGAATGTTTAGCTACAGTAGACAGTGACCTGCATGTTGTTTTTGACTTCACAGGAACCCCTCATACTGAACAAGAATGTAGTGACAGTGAAGAGGAAAAATAACCCTTTAACAGGAAGAAACCTCCAGCAGAACCAGAAACGGCCTCAGTACAATCTGCCATCTGAACAATCAGTTTCTGGGAGCATCATCCCAACCGATGACTCCCCCCAAGAAGGCATCACAGCTAAACCGAACGCCAGACCAGCTGCAGCTTCTATGGCGAGAAAAAAAGCTGGAAAAAAAGCAAAGATAACACTCAAAATAACATTGAATAATACAATTGGAGCATAAGAGAAAAAAATAAAGTGAGAAAAAAGTGGTCAGTCTGTCCTGCAGTACTCTAAGGAGTCTTTCTGAATGCATTGCCCTCCCAACTAACCATCCAACAACTGGCAAACATCAGTTTTTAACCAAAACTTTTATCAATAAGGAAAGATTTAAGATAGGTCTTAAAAGAAAGGGTGTCTGCCTCACAGACTAAAACTGGGAGATTTTTCCACAGTAGACTGGTTTTCCATGTTATAAAGGATTCCCCTTGTTGTGTAGGCTCCGTTTTCTTTGCATTCTGCTTTAAAGTACCCAGCTCTAAATTAAACCAGGGAGCCAACTTTGTTTTTTTAAAGGGGGTACATTGTCAAATGCCAGACACAATGAGGAAGTAACACTTTGAACTAGACTAATAATTTGTGAAAGACTACAAATTAAATTACTGCACACAACTATGTTTCTTTGGGATATTTAGGATCGAAAATGGAACAGATTCTTTAAAGTTGCATTGTCTGATAAAGCTCTACTATAATGGATTTTTCTTTCAGGTTTAGGATACTTAGGTAAAATTAAACAAAAGTAAAAAAAAAATTGTCAGACAAAACAGGGTTATGTGAAAGCACTGCTGTTTATCACATAAGGTCAGCACAAGGTCTAATGATTGTAGAACGTTTCCTGTTGACAAATTTTCTGATAATGCTGTTCAGTGAAACTGAGAATATACACTTTACATGTTGACTAAAATAGAAATAATCTGGTTTCAGTTAATTATATGGGATCTGGGTAATGGTTAACAGCATTGTCTCGCGGTTTCTCTGTGGTGAGTTTTCAGTTTGTTCTCCATTGTTATAATTTTCCAAAAAGCATCAAATGGAAAATATTTACCAATATAATTGATGTCAGTGTCTGTACGT
Source organism: Apricaphanius iberus (assembly GCA_028564705.1). NCBI lineage: Eukaryota > Metazoa > Chordata > Actinopteri > Cyprinodontiformes > Aphaniidae > Apricaphanius > Apricaphanius iberus. The sequence continues at coordinate 188,095 of JAPXFQ010000109.1, forward strand.
AACATGTTGAAAATAAACTCTGAGACTAAAAAAGATTTGAAAGGTTTATTATAAAAGACTGATTGATGGCAGGAACCGGGAACCTTCACAGAAGGAACCAGTAACTGCATCATGGGAGAGGGGTCAATCCCGAGGTGAGTGTTTATCAGATTAAAATGGAGAATAAATGATGACTGGATGGATCTTACTGTTGCAGATGAGCCAGAGAGAGTAAAGAAGTCCAAAGGCTTCTGTTACTCTGTTACATGAACATCTAAATCAAATTTAGGTAATAATCAGACTAATATCTTAACTAGAAAGGAAGTCTTTATGCTATGTCACACAGAAAACAGAATTATTGAGAATCAAGTTTGTAGTTCGACAATGCTAGGTGGCGACATGCGCCCTTTTGTGCTGGTATTCTTCCAGTTGGATTACAGTCACTCAGAAAATGAAGGAATTCTGGCAGCCATGAAGAATATGGAGTAAAAGCAACATGATGAGCTAAGAAATGGACGACAATAACTCTGCAACACAGAACATTTTCTTAGCACTGTACTGTTTGTTGTTGTGTTAAGGTGCTGACACACCGAACGTGATAGACGTGACCAAAAAGCGTGACATGGCACTAGCTGGTCGCTTGCACATTCGCACCTTGAAGCTTTCGGGTGAGGAAGCTGTTTTGCGGCCACAGCGGTTCTTTTCAGAGCCACCCACAAACCTCTTAATAGCATTCCTGTCTAAATAGTTTAACCCACCGCCATCTACCTAATGCGCTGGTTTAACCTCACTATAATGTTTTTTTTTATTCCTGTCACTGTATAGAAAACAGTTGGTGTCATGCAGCTTGGGGTGATTAGCCATGGTGTTTGTCAGTTTACATGTCCTGCTGACGCTGTGACTCCATTCACTCAGTCACAGCATCACTTACACCCATCAGCTGATTGGTTGTGGCGGCACGACTTAAAGCTGTAGTTAAGTTTTCTCCAACTTCTGCGGCAGACATAAAATGCAGCACGTATTTTCGGTCGCGCCTGAAACGGACCAGCCGCACTACTTGGTTGTGCAAATCAGGCAGAAAAGCTTTTTCGTGACGCAAATCTGCTTCTGACGTGTCCTTCATTGCGCTCCTCCATTGGCTTTATATGTAAACGGAACTCTCTGGTTGCGTCTGCACCCTTCGGTGTGTAAGCACCATTACACTTGTTGCTGCATAGTTGTTATTGACTAAAGTATATACATGCATTAAAAAAAGTCTGACTTCAGTTAGACTGAGGCCATATTTTGGTTTCTCATACTGAATATAAACCTTGTGAGTGTGTGTCAAGGGATCGGGATGTAGGAAACAGAGACAGTGTACTGAGGTCCTGACCTGGCGCCAGGGCAATTTAGCTTGGCAGGCAGTGGCTTATTTTTGGGGGGGCACAGTTTTATTTAACCCCTTCACTTTTTTATCTCACGTCTGTGGTGTGTTACATATTTCCGTGTCAAAACTGCCTTTTTTGACACAATTTCTAAAAATCAATTAAAGGCAGAGTTTCTTTTAGATGTGGGCTGGCCGAGGTAGGTTCGGGACTTTTCCCCAACGATAGGTTTGTTCTATAGATCGTGATCAGAACGTTTGTTTGTTGAGCCTGCTGTGTGTCTGCTTGGCTTGTGTACATGATTAAGCCACCTTCCTCTATAGAAGATCATTTGGGGAATATACTTGTAAATGGCCTGATCAAATCACTCAGCATGGCTGTGGTTAAGTCGGACTGATAAGTTGTAAATAAGAGGGATAAAGCAGACGTCACCAAACAACCGGCTTTGTACAAATAACAGTTACTCGTGTAGCAGTTTATGACAAAAGCAAACAGAAACAAGCAACAGTCCTACTTTTTCAATGTTTGATCTCTTATTTCTGCTGGTATTTTTGCACCGATCAGTGACACAACTCACAACTGAAAATGTGATATGTGGATATCTTTAGCAGATTCCCAAAAGGGACGATTGTTTATCGAGACGCTGTCAGAAAGATCTAGTTAAATCACACAGAAGCTCCAACAGTTAAAACACGCCTATTGTAAGTGTTACTGGTGCAGCCATGAGTTAAATTATTACTAGTTTTTGGCACTTAATTTTGCTGTAAGCTATTTTGATATTGTTTACTAGCTGCTACCAGATGTCATAGCCGTCTTCTACTTCGAAAAAAGACCCGCCTAACCTCACAGGCTTTTGCCTCATCGCCAGAATGTTTGAGATATTTAAGGAAAACAAATCTTAAACCCACCAGAGGTAAGCTCCCGGGTTGAGATTCAGCAACATTCTATCTCTGCTAGTGATTCAAACAAGGGCGTAACTTTGAGGTTCACATTGGTGGGGCACAATTTGGCGTAACGCCCTGGCCCCACCATCCAACTGGATACGTTCACTTTTTTAAAACCAAACTAGTTTTGTCCCGTGTCTTTGTACAGTACAGTCAAGAGTTCACTTACCAACAAAAGGTCGGTTCACCCTATGGCAGGAAATAGGTCATTTGACCAGATAGGGACTGTAGAGATTCTTGGAAGTCTATGCCAATGAAAGATCATTGTTGCACCTGCTGTAGTTTCATCCTATTTAAGTAACACATGGTATCTAACCTTGAAATAACATGTAGCCTACTATGTATTCGCAAATGTGCATAATCTGTCAAATTTTCCTGTATCCCTGATTTTTTTTGTTTCTGAAGCTGAGCTACCTGGCACACAGACTGTGTGCATGGCATGCACGTCATGCTGCTTGTAGTTTTATTTTTTAGCACACATGCGTTTGATGTCACAACTTGCCCTCTTTCCCGGGCTTAGTATTGTTGCCATACCGGTGGTGACGGCCGGGTCTGGGATGCCCTCACCGTGGACTGCAGCGCCGCGCCACGCGCGCTGGGTCGTTCAGGGATTGATGCCGTTCGGTTAGAGGACCCACACATTCAGTCCAACAATGTCCATGCCGTCCATGTCCTCACCCTCCACCGATGATAATGGAAATAACACCATTTTAGGCCGTATTGACCCAACCCATTTTGGTCTTATATTGATATGTTTTCTCTAGTCGAGATGTTTCTGCGTCAAAAGTGATCCTAGTTGAAAAACGGGGCAAGTGTCTCTCAACCACGGTCTTCTGGCTGAAACCAGCTGCAGCCTACGTTAGATTCAGTTAGCTCCCAACTAGCTTCTGACTAGCGTGTAGCTATGTCAGCTCGGAGTGTCAAGCCTCCGCTCCCAGCCTCACAGCGCCACTCTCAGCTCCACCTCTTTGCCCATTTTTTGGAGTTTCTGAGAGTGACGAGAGATAGCGGCGGTGGGAACCGCCCAGTGGGCTTCATTTTTGCTCTTCAGAAACCTATGGGTTACGTCAACGGTGTTACAGCCATGCTCCCCGATAAAGGCCCCCGTTCACCGTTCAATGTTTTTCAGTAGTTTTGCTTTTCCCAAGATGTTTGTTGTTACAATGTAGCCTAGCTTAGTTGCACACTTTTACATTCACAATTCAGCAGCAAACTCAAAGTCTAACAAGCTACTCGTCGGCAATCCAGCTAAGCAGTGAGCATTAAATTTCTTCCTATACTGATGCTGAATTCCAGCTCTCAAGACATGTAGCAGGGGTACGTCAGCGTTGTACACAATGTCGGCGCATAATATGCATACAACAAAACAAAATGAACAATTAAAAAATAGATTAACACGATTGAAAAACATAGCAAACTAAAAATTGTTGGAATTAATTAATCGCAATTAAAGCAATAATTTGAAACCCCTAGTTGAAACGGCCGCTGCAATTCTGTAACTGATATGTAAAAGTCTGTAATCTCACCCAAATTGCGTGTAATTGCGCACTTGACCGTTACCTGGTTACTGTTAACAGCACTGTTACCTATTTTGTGTTTTACTATTTTGTTTTTTTTATTTCCTTTAAATCTCTTTAGAAACAATTCTGAGTTCAGACACACAGTCTGAGGGACGTAGCGAGGCGAGAGGCGCTCTGAAGAAGCGGACAGAAAATTAAAAGCTTACCACCTTTTTTTTGTTGTGTTGTTTTCTACAGTTGCAGCTAAAAACAAAAACAAAAAAAGTGAAATAATTATACACAGATCAAGAAGTTCTTTTAAAATCTTCACCAGTGATGTACAGATTTGTAGTTTCTTTGTCAATTCGACAGCGTTTTTTTGAGATAGCTAAGGATGTTACCTTGCTTCATTGTGTGTAGATTAAGGCGGGTAGACGTTAGTCTGACCTTAGCTTCGTTTTGCAGTGAAAGCGGGATACTGGTCTAACAGCAACATTGTAACAACACTCCGAACATTCGAATCAAACCATAGTCTACAAGCAAAAATGACCAAGACAAAGCCACAGCGGGCAAAATATATAAAACATAACTTACCTTTAGAAGATCTCTATGAAACGTTTAACTTTCCCCAAAATGGTCACCACAATTAACCAAACTTCCACTGTGTTGTGGCCTGTGTTGTTAACGGCGTCTTTCCATCCATGCATCCATCCATGCATCTACCCATCTGTTATCTATCCGATCGCGGGGCAGCTGGAGCCTATCCCATTCCCAGCAATTAGCAGGTGAGAGTACACCTGGACAGGTTGCCAGTCTGTCGACGGTGTATATATCATAAATGAACCGATTTCTCATGAACGGTATTAGAAAGAAACTTACTTTTTTTTCTCCGCAAAGAAACACTTCAGGCTTTCAGACAACAGTTCCGGAATTTCTGTGTGACGCAGAGAAGGTAAGCTACATGTATTGGAAGATCAGTGTCCAATCGGATCATCGAGCGATACCATATGAGGTGAAATATCCAATTGTAAAGCCTTTTTCTATCAAATGGTGTGTCAAGATCATCAATTACATGAAGATGTTTCTGTCCTCTAACTTCCTCATGGTTGAAAACCGCTGCAATGGAATTACAGATATACACAATTAATTTAGCCGAATTAAATATTTGCGTTGCTACACCACAGCACAGGAGGAAGGAGCTTGTAGGCTGACAGACAGCCTGACCTGGGCATTTCTGGCTCTATCCCTGAATATTACTCATTTCACCCCAGAGAGAATAAGTTATATTAACTAAGCTACCCTATGACATGAATGAAGAAGGCAGCTTTGTAATTTTCTGGCATTAGTGAATGCAACAGAGGGACAATAATATGACTGATCAGAGAGAAGTTAGACAGAATCATCTGTAATTCATTGGCTAACAGCCAATAGTTTAATCTAAACTCTTATTTCAAGCAGTACTGTCTAGAAATAGATATCAGACAATTTTTCGACAGAAATAAGAGGGACAATTCTTTAGTTTTGGGGCGCCAAAACTCCGGGCCAACATATGAAACAGGTAAACAATTAATTTAAATCCTGTATGTCTTCAAGATTATATGAACAATATCCAGATAATTCCCTACAGCGATTTTTGTGAAAACATGTCAGAAAGTTGGACATTAGCAATGTAAGTTAAAATTGTTTGGCAAAAACCTTAAAATCACTGGACATGTTGAAAGATGTGCTTCTCCTCTAACCTTGCAAATATATTTTCATTACAAAAAAACTAAAACAACAGATGTTGCATCTATCTGTGTCACCACATTGATCTGTGTCTCATTGCAGCCCAGTCTCACGGGAAATCATGTTAACTAACACAAACTTTAATCTATTGATTCGTGTGTGCCAGCACGATTTCCTTGTTTTTTTCGTGCTCCTCAGAACGTATTTCAAACGAATGTATTTTAATTGGAACTTAATTCAGTGAAATCGTGCACAACTGCACAACCTCGAGTATGATATCGCTTTCATACAACAGTTCTACAAGTGCGTTTAGTTATTTAACAATAATAAGCGACAATAGATTATGATTTGTTTGTTTATTTAATAATTTATTTAGCTCCGCCAACACAAATAGTTCCAACTGGAAGTTGCCAGGCAACACAGACATTTCCTACACACAAACATTCCAAACACACACATTAGAACGCCTGTACAGAGTGATAAAAAGTCTCTAAGTAAGTACTCTAATGTCAGCACTCATGGCATTTCTCTTGTCCAATCAAATTACTTGGTCAGAACTAATAGTTGTATAAAAACACATAATTTTATTTACGTATACACATATACATCTCTAATTACATCATGGCAGAAATAATGACTACCAACAGAATATTTTAATTCAAACCCCCAAGTCCTTGCTCTAATACTGGAGGCAAAACTTTACAAATTTATTTTGTTCCATCATATGCTTGTTTTAGTCAGCATACTCCCAGTAGCATTCTCAAAGCTGATGATACAGAAATAAGATGTCGGCACCTGCCACTTTGATGTACCAAGTGGCCTTTTTTGATTTTTTTCCCCCAAGTGTGTGTGTTGGTTGCTGTGCATCTAATTCATGAGACTTTACTATTAATAAAAATTTAGATTGATAAAGTAATCTGTCCTCCATCAGTCACATGAATACCAATAACAATGCTCATCCTTGACGTGACTCTTCATGCCACATCCTCAGCTGCTTATCCTTGCAAGTCAGGCTGCGGTAAAACTGGTAAGTAATTTATGGATTATTACACACAAGTGGATTACTATATGCATATTCAGTTGTCTTTTGATGAATAAGGAAGTGAAGTTAGCATATTTCCTGTGCACCGTACAGCTGCCCTACATAACATTAACTGTCATTTTACGGACAAGCATGAGAGCTGACATTTTTCCAGAGCTCATGGTAGGAGTGGAACTCAGAAGAGGGCCTGCCATACATCAAATTATAACCAAGAATATATTTTTTGAAAATAAACTTTTTGTGAAGGAAAATACAGTCTAGAGCTGTTTTTAATCATTTATTCTACCCCATGGTCTTTGCAGTCGTGATTTAAGGTCTCACTCATCACCCCGCTCCAAACACAGACATGGTTTGGCCACAGAGAAAACTTCTGAGTTTATTAGGCGCATAAAAGCTTCCCGCCGAGCTCACTGAACCCGAAATAAGGGCGTCCAGGCTTACCTTGTTGCACAACGACCAGTCCAGGATGAGCAAACAATGATTCATCAAGCAAGGTGTAACCTATCCTGGTTAAGCGCCCACTCAAGGCTCCTCCAAGTAGACTCTGCCACCAATCACTGATTCAATGATTCACCATGGCAAATAGAGGGCTTACTTTACCCCATCAGATGCAGAAATCCTCATGAGGGCTTACAAGGAGGTAAAAGACATATTTAAAAAGAAAGACAACTCAACAAACCGAAGAGAAAAGTGTGGCAAAGTATTGCTGAAGGCCTAAATGCATAAGAAGTAAACAATAAAACAATCACTGCTCTGCTAAAACATTGCAATTTAGCTTATGCAGCTTATGCAAAAACGTGAAAATAAACCAACGTAATGTTAATAATTTAAAAAAACAATCAGTAAAATAAAGTTATCTTGTGACGTACATTTAAAACGATTTTGTCATCTTTAAACCTCTGATGTTCTGATATAGTCACAACATAATTGGGTTTTATAAAATGAACGAGAAGCATCATCTGCAAATATTCATTTATGTAGCAGTTCAGACTCAGATCCTTCAGAGCCCAAATATTTTAATATGAGATTAATCAGCATATTTTTTTCGTAAAAGAGACTCAGCAGCTTCCAGTGTGACACAAATATATAAGTTGGTTCACAAAAAAACTGGACAAAGATCACTAACTGTGGTTCTCCAAGTAACCACTGAAAGAAAAAAGGACTACATACTATCACACTAGATTCTTTTTAGTATGGAGATGCCTCATTTTGGAGCTGACCAAAGTGAAAAATGCTGTGTTCATCTCACTACTGAGGTGGTTGGATGGTGAAGTGGAGATGATCACATCATTGGGTAAGAAAATAAGAGTTCAGACTCGACTGGTTGAGGTGAAATCTCATAAATGACCCAAGATGTTCCCTGATATAAAAATAAAAATATGGATGAGTTTAAAATAACTTTAGTTCTGATTATTTAGTAAAGTAATTACAATAAATTCAGATGCAGTGGAGCAGGACTGAACCGGTTTAAAGGGCAGAAAAGAAATCAGTTTCTCTTTACCTCGTCCGGGTGCTTAACCATATCATTCCTAGGCGGCTAATTGGAAATCTTATATTTCTAGGTTGGTGAAATTGGAAAAATATCATGAAAGAATCCACTTAAATCTATAACACTGTTGATCAGAGACCAAACTATAATACTCACTGGTAAGTAATTCAAAAATCAATTCAACATAACTGAGTTGAAGAGAATGAAAACCATGAACACACACCCAGCTTCTAGCAAGAACATCCCTGTTGTTAACATCTGTGATTAGAAGTAATGGTAACTGATTTATTTTGCCTTATTTCAGCAGATGTTTAGAGAAGTATAGTCTGAAGAAGAACAGTTCAACTGAACAGCAGTTTAATGAAAGGTGAATTATGTGAACGTGTCTGAAACCAGACCACAGAAACTTAAAAGTTACGTCCTTCTTTGTCATTTTTTATAGAGAGAAGAGAGCTCTAATGAAAACCTTGTGATGCTGCATCATTATTTCTGTCATTGATTTGAGATTTTTTTATTTATGAAGCACTTAACTGTACCAGTAGATCAGAATCAGAATCAGAATCAACTTTAATGGCCAAGTATGACACATACAAGGAATTTGACTCCGGCAACTTTACTCTCCAGTACAGAACTTAAATAAGTGAAATAAAAAAGGAAATAAAAATAAATACAAATAAATAATAAAGGATAATATATACACGAAACCGGGGTTATTGTAGTGAGTATATACAGCAGTGCAGAGTTATAGTATATTGTTCATGTGAATGGACTCACACTCTGTGACTATTCAGAGTTCATCAGAGCGACAGCCTGGGGGAAGAAGAAAGTGATGTAAAGTGAATACGCTACTCTGACCATTATGTTGTTTATTACTCCTCACAAATTAGCCAAAAGATTCCCTATAAACATTCAGACTAAATAATCTCTGAACTTTTGTAATGATAAATAATAAAGATTTAGATTTGTACCATTTTGAGTTATTACAGGAAAGGAGAAGGAGGATGGGTTTAGTATGAAAAGATACTAAGGACTGTAGCAAGATAGCAGATTGTATCTTTAATGTATTACATGCCATTTTGTTCCAGTTTAATGTGTTTGTGAAAATATTATGGTAGAGACATTAATCTTTTATCTATCAGTTCAATTTAATTCAGTTTATTTATGTATCGCCAATTCACAACACAAATCATCTTAAGGCACTTCGCAAGAAAAATTTCAGTCATACATAGATTTAATTTATTAATTCAGCTCATTATTCCGATCAGTTTATTACATCTTTTATGATTTAAGAAATATCATGTTATACTCAGTTTACATTTGACCTAAACAGGATGGAGAATAAAGCGAAAAGAGCAGCAGACTGGTGTGACTCCTTGGTTTTGGTCTCATCTGGATGGAGCACCCTCTTCCACACACTTGCTGTGTTCTCTTTAAGGCTAATTATAATTTGGAAAGTAGTTCATTTTGGCTTCTTTTTTCAACAATATTTTACTTTTTTGCCACTTTTCCAGAAAGCCCATATTTGTGGATAGCATGATAGTTGTCTTTTCAACAGATTTCCCCAATTATCTAAGGAGCTATTTTGGAGCCTCCACTGACCTTTCTGTCAGCTTTTTTAAGAACAATAATTTGCCCACTGGTTTTAGTCAGAATCAGAAAGGGTTTTATTACCATATGTAGAGCAAATTTACAACATCAGGAAATTCCTTTGGTACTTTGTGAGACATACTAAAAAAAGACAAAACCTTCAACAATAACTCCAAGAAGAATAGAAAATAGATGTGCAAGACAGGTTGACATATACACGAATCCAGGTAATGGTCAGTTCAAAAGGCATAATGCAGGTTATATTGCTGGAACAGAGCAGGTGATGGGAACAGTCTTATGGTTATTGTTCATGAAACCAACAGCGGAGGGGTAGAAACTGTTCTTGTGGCGAGATGTTCTGGTCAGGATGGACCGGAACCTCCTACCTGAGGGGAGCATGTTGAGCAGTCTGTGTGCAGGTTGAGAAGGGTCAGCTGTGATCCGACCCGCATGCCCTAGTGTCCTGGAGGTGTTCAGGTCGTGGATAGATGGTAATCTGCAGCCAATCATATTCTCAGCAGAGCAAACTAAACGCTGCAGTCTGTGTCTGTCCCTGATGGTGTCGCCAGCGTACCACACAGTGATGGAGGAGGTCATCATCTTTGTCGGCAGGTTTAATTTCTTCAGCTGCCTAAGGAAGTACATCCTCTGCTGGGCCTTCTTTGTAATGGAAGTGATGGTGGGCTCCAACTTGAGGTCCTGGGTGATGGTGGTACCCAAGAAGGAGAATGAGTCCACAGTGGTGATGGGGGTGTCCTTCAGGATTAAGGGGGGGAGTGGGGCTGTGTACTTCTTGGAGTCCACAATTATCTTCACTGTCTTCTAAGTGTTCAGCACCAGGTTGTTGATGGGTAGTCCATGGACCAGAGCTCAACATTTCACTTGTCTGTACCACTCAAGGTGAAAAAGCTTGCTTATGAATTTTGAAAAATATCTATGTATGTAGATGATACCTTGGTATGAAAACCCTTGCTGAGTGACAGCCATGTCGTAGTTATCAGCTCATGAAGTTACCTACCCCCTTCCGAAAACTGTATTTTACACCCTGGTGCATGTCCTGGTTTACACTGGTGTAAAAGACTAGGTAAGGCAAGGCAATTTTGTTTATATAGCACACTTTCAACACAAGGCAATTCAAGGTGCTTTACATGATAACAGAAATGTGAAAAATTAAAACTGAGATATAAAAGTAAAACTGATAAAACACAAGAATCAATTAAAACAGCAAAAGCAATTAACAATAACAGTAATTAAAACAATTAGTGATTGCAGCATAAAACAAAATTCATGTAAAATTATGAAAATTAAAAACAGAGTGATTGAAAAAAACCAATAAAAGTATTTAAAAAGAATGATCCCAAAGTTTTATCAAGTACTCATAAGCAAGTCTAAACAGATACGTTTTAATTTTTGATTTAAAAGAGTTCAGTGATTCTGCAGCTTTGCATCACTCTGGTAGTTTGTTCCAGACGTGGGGGGCATAGAAACTGAAAGCTGCTTCCCCATGTTTGGTTCTGGTTCTAGGGAAGAGCAGTAGGCTAGAGCTGGAGGACCTGAGTGGTCTGGATCGTTTGTACTGCAATAACAGATCTTTAATGTACTATCAATCTCTAATGTACTATCGATTTTTAACACTGTTGTCTTTGGTATAATTTTAAAAGTGGCGTTTTAAGTTAAGATTTAAATCTGTGTGACCATTTTATCCATTTATAAAATATCCTATGAGCTTTGCTGCAACACTGAACTGGATCAAACATTTTCCAAGTTCTGACCACACTGGCAGCTAGGTTAAGCAGCTGTTACTAACATGGAGTGGCAAAAAAAACAAAACACATGTTTTCAAAAAAACTGGGAGGAAGAATAGTTTTTCACTGACATCAATACTAAATCAGTCAAATACTGAAGGTTATATACATGTTCTAAATGCCTATATTTATATGATTTATATGTCAGTTTTTTTAAATGTTATTTACATAGAAAGAAAGGTTAAAAACTAGATAATAAATAAAAGTACTTTGTATTTTGTATAAAATGCAATTACATTTAACCTGCGGTGATATAGATTTTCATTTTGGCCCTCTGAGGTGAAGGTTTAGGCACCCCTTGTACAGATAATGGATGCTAATTTTTCAAATGGATCTTAAGCAACAATTGATATCAATATTATATATCACATGGACTATGGTATATAACTCATGTTGACCCCTTAGATCCTTATTACTCCAGCTTTAGTACATGACGTCAGACACCACATAGGAAATAGATCAAGGTCAGGGGTAGCAACAACATGATGTGATATGGGGGAGAAAACCAAATTTATCCATTCATATGAATATGTATAGGCCTTCAGTCTTTCAAAATAAAACGTATATCTTAAATCTCAGGATTATGATGTACGGCCCTGTATAGATTTGCTACTTGCAAAATAAGGTTCCAAATTACTAATAGACTGAAATACAAACTAATAGGCCTCTTAAAGCAAAACTAATAACACTTTTTCAAAAAGAATTTATCTGCTTTTTAATGGTTTAACTATTTTAGGTGTGTTTAGAATACTGGCTGCATACCTTACTTGCAATTAGAAGGTTCTGGGTTCAAATCTGGGATGGGGTCTTCTAACAAGGCAAGGCAATTTTATTTATATACCAAACTTTCAAGACACAGCAATTCAAGGTGCTTTACATAATTCAGTGATAAAGAAACCAACATGACAAAAGTGTGAAAATAAAACTAAGAATAACTAAAATCACTTCTGCATGCAGTTTGAATGTTCTCCCTGTTCGTATGTGCGTACCCTACAGGTACTCCAGATTACTTCCACAGCCCAAAAACACGACTGTTAGCTTAACTGGTCTCTCTAAATTATGGTGTCGTATTAGGAACAAAATGACGACTACTTCCCTGCTGGACGCTAGATCCAATTTGAAGCAAGCAACATATCTGATTATTGATATGTCGCAACCAGTAACTGAGAGAAAAAAAAAATCATACAAGTATCTTTTTATCTTTTAAAATTGTATTTAGGAAAATGACTGGCATACAAAATGTATCTACAGTAAACAAATTTTAACACTGCTCTTGTCCTTGTTGGATGCTGGCGTAAATAGGACTTTTTTTCTCCATACCTAACTGGCTGTAATGAAGCTCCATTTCTGCGGGTTAAGCTGCAATCTCTTCATATGTGTGAACAGTATTTATCTAATAAAAATGACACAAATATGACATTTTAATTCAAGTGAACATCGCATTGCTCTTGAAAAAAAGTCATCATTCCATGGTGTTAAGCAACACTGTTCTTTAAAATAAAATAAAAACTAAATCTTTGTGTCTATTAATAGAGTGATATATGTATTTGTGAAGAAGCAAAATAATGAAGCTTTACCTCATCTTCATTGTTGACATATTCACTTCTAGAGGACTGATGAGAGGTTTTGTATTTCCTGGTTGGTGAAAAATAATAATATGATTTATGTATATAGATCGTGTGAAATGTTTTTGATCAGTAACAAAAATATGATAATCACCTATACAAGAGAACACTGAGAGGTGCCAGAACTAAGATGGCAGCAGAAAGTCCTGCAGCTGCTGCTTTCCAGTCCACTGTTGTTCTTCTTTGGACAGTCAGAGTCTTTACAGCTGAGCTGATCATGTCAACAGAACAGGAGTAGTTTCCTTCATCCTGACTGCTAACTGCATCTATAATCAGCTGTTTGTTTGGTGTTTTTGTCAGATTCAGAGGCTGACGGTTCAAGTACCAAATGTAGTTTGTGTTCCCGCTGAGAGGACAGCTGGTGCTGCATGTTAATGTGACTCTCTGACCCTCAGTCACATCTGCAGCAGGTCTCACATCCACTAGGAGCTCTGGAACATAGTTAGACTTGTCAGTAAATTAATGAGTAATATTAAACAGTAGTTTGTCATTAAAGGTTAGACATGTAACTAAAATCAGAGTTGGGTTCAACAATGTTATCATCAAATTCCTCCAGTCATAGGAGAGGTTTATTATTTTAAAATTACATGTTATTAATGCCTAAAGCAAATGTCTTGGTTTGATTGACATACAAATACCAGACTTAGGTTTTGAAACCTTAGACATTAATATTTTCATAATATGGAGATGTTTTATTACATTGAGTACACTGTAATGCTAAAATAGTTTGCTGAGAACCATTACAAAAAAAACCTCATATTTACCTGTTACTATCAGAGTAACTCCAGGATAGACAAACATTCTCATCACATTAAACTTTGTTTTTATATTGAACTTGTATTCTCCTGAGTTGTTCTTATCCAGGTTGTTTAACCTGAGAATGTGTTGGTTCTCCGTGTTGTCCTGATACTTCACATCACATCTATCCTCTATCAGATGTCCTCGCTGCTTTTTATTTATCTTCACTTTATACCAGATTCCACTCTCTATCTGAAAATGTTTGGAATGTGAGTATTTACTAGAGATGTTCACTGAGGAACCTTTCAGGGCACAGATTCTTCTGCTCTCATAATTCACACTCCAGCAGTCGTTGCCATTAACACCTGAAATGTACAAAATAAAACATTGGAATGTGAATTCTGAAATTATTATTTTTATAAGTTGCATTTTTTGCACTGAGAAATTTTAAGAATAATATTTTAAAAAATACTATTTTTAGAAGCACAGTACATTAAAACCCATTTTTATTCATACTCACAAACTGCATCAGAGACAAGATCATGAAGATCCTTCACAGCACAGAAGAAACTCTCAGATGATTGGCTGCTAACTAGCATGTTTTGATTAAACTTACTTAGAACATTTTCTGTGTTTTGATACAATTGAAAGGAAGTTTGAAGGTCAGTCAGAGAACAGCTGGAGGTACAGGTCAGTCTGAACTGGTCTCTGAATGATTCTGTCATTTCAACATGAAGTTCTGTTGGGAGATGATGAACAGTTTTCTGACATTAATCTCTGCAGTATCAGTGTTGTTGAATTACAGAGATTAGAGTTGATGGAAAATCATCAGATTAAAGCAGTGGGCAATTTCTGCAAAAAGCAGAGGGGGGATTTTTAAAAACTTTGAATTCATGAAAATAATGACAGGTTTGTGTATGCTGGCTGCACGGCATCTTGCACATTCGTTTACCCTTTTACAAATGACAGAAAAGTTTGAAAAAAATAAAATTATTGTTGACATAAAAAAAATTAAGAGAAGATCAAATATATATTAAGATGATTAAAATCAAAGATAAGAATTCAATTGATTTATCCGAACATAGCACATGCGATTTTTTCCCCAACATCGGCATCACCTTATCCCACCTGTCAGAACCAAGAATCTGCATATTTTTTGTGGGGAAAAATGTCCACCTTTGGACCAGAGGAACCCAGCTGGGGTCAGGTGCAGACATACTTTTCAGGTCTAATAGTCCCCACCCTCGGTTTATTAAAATTTGTGCACGGATTTCGGGTAATGCAGGAAAGTCTAGACATTTGAGTCATTGTAGCCGAAGACATATCCTCGGTAATATTTATAAATTACAGTTTTGTGATTTAAACACCTGATATTTTTTGTATGTTTTAAACAGTGCAACCACCAGTGAAATTTTCAAACAATCAAGATCCGAACTGACTGGTATTCCACTATCTTATACAGTTTCTATGTACAAATCATGTAGCCTTCCTTGTAGAAATTGATGTTACATTCAATAAAGACTTGCATTCAAAAGTGGGTACAGTTTCAACAGGTAACTGATTAACTCCTATCTGTTTAATGGAAGGTGTTTTGTGCCACCAGCTCCATGCATCCCAGAGGCAAGACGAACATACACTGCGTTTTTTTGACCATTTCGACAAATTTTGCCATTGGTTTGTCTTCAAAGCCATAAAAATAAATATTTCATTTGTTGTGCATGGAGTTAAAACAAACTTGGTCACAAGGGAGTTTAAGTATAGCATATTTACAAGTTTAAGGAATAATTCCCTTTTTTCAGTTTAAAGCTCTGAAAAGGTCCAGCACGATGCCCAAATTTGCACATCAAATGAGCGTATGGATTCCAAGTCCATATGCATGTTATATTAAGCTGAGGGTACATATTCTTACACGTCATAATTATTTCTGCAACTGACCCCTGCCGGGCTCCGTGCAGAGATAAAGGGAAGATTGAGTTTTTAAAAAAATCATTCTATTCCTCTTGTCTGTCAAAATTGAATTGATTGCGCAGAATCCCTTCTCACACTCTGCTATGGAGACGGAACGTGCAGGCATCAATTTTTGAAGGTGTTCGCCTATGTTGTTTCAGTCCAGCAGTACAGGGGTTTCAGAATTCACTTAAATTTCCCCCAGCAAATCAAACGCTGGATAAAAATACCATCACCTGTAGGAAATGTGAGGGAGCAGGACTGATTCTCTGATGTCTTTTTGTAGGAACACATTCTGCCTTCAGCGTAGGTCAAACTGAAACAGCTCTCTGTGACAGAATCTGAACAAAACATGAGATTGGAAAAAGCTATGATCCAGGAAGAGATTGATGTAATCTGGAGAGGAAATAAATGTTTCTACCGACCCACTGCGACATCAGGAGCTCTGAGATCCTCGTAGCCTTTGACAGCACAGGAGTATCTGACTGCCTGATCACTGCTGACCAGCTCCTGGTACCAGGGGGACCAGTCCTCATAGAGGAACTCTGTGTTCTTGTACCAGATGAAGGCTGCAGAGCTTTCAGTCAGAGAACAGCTGGTTGTGCACATCAGAGTCACTTTCTGTCCCTCTGTGGCAGGAAACACCTTCACCTGCAGGTCTGAGAAAGTTGTTAATTTAAAGCAAGGTGCCAGAACTAAGATGGCAGCAGAAAGTCCTGCAGCTGCTGCTTTCCAGTCCACTGTTGTTCTTCTTTGGACAGTCAGAGTCTTTACAGCTGAGCTGATCATGTCAACAGCACAGGAGTAGTTTCCTTCATCCTGACTGCTAACTGCATCTATAATCAGCTGTTTGTTTGGTGTTTTTGTCAGATTCAGAGGCTGACGGTTCAAGTACCAAATGTAGTTTGTGTTCCCACTGAGAGGACAGCTAGTGCTGCACGTTAATGTGACTCTCTGACCCTCAGTCACATCTGCAGCAGGTCTCACATCCAATAGGAGCTCTGGAACATAGTTAGACTTCACAGTGAATTAATGAGTAATATTATACAGTAGTCTTGGGATTATACTGTATGCTCTAGATATATAACTAAACTAGATTTGGGTTTAATAATTTATTATCCTCCAGCAATAGGACAGGTTTATTCGTTTAAGATATTCAATCTGACGAACCCCTAAAGCCAATGTCTTGTTTGATTGATATAAAAATACCAGATTTAGATTTAAAAGTTTTGGACATTAACATTTTCCTAATGTGGATATGTTTTTTATTACGTTGAGTATACTGCAGTAATAAAATAGTTTGTTGAGAACCATTACAAATAAAAACTCATATTTACCTGTTACTATCAGAGTAACTCCAGGATAAGCAGACTGCATCAGTCTGTTATACTCTGTTCTCATTCTGAACTTGTATTCTCCTGAGTTGTTCTTATCCAGGTTGTTTAACCTGAGGATGTTTCGGTTCTTCATGTTATCCTGATACTTCACATCACTGTTATTCTCCATCGGCTGTTCTTCTTCCTGCTTTGTATTTATCTTGATTTTGTACCAGAGTTTAGTCTGTGGCTCTAAGTATTCAGGATGTGAGTATTTGCTGGAGATGTTCACTGATGAACCTTTCAGGGCACAGATTCTCCTGCTCTCATAATTCACACTCCAGCATTCATTACCATTAACACCTGAAATGTACAAGAAAACGTTTGAATATATTTATAGAAATTAATTCAAACAATTTGAAATAGATTTTTTTCTTGCAGATACTTTTTAGCAACACTCTGACTTTTTTAGTGATACATTAACACCCAGAATCCATTCATACTCACAAACTTCATCAGAGAGCAGATCATGAACGGCACAGAAGAAAGTATCTGCTGATGAGATTGGAACTGATTTTTTTTGTTCAAACTTGTCTACACCATTTTCTGTTTTTTTATACAACTGAAAGGAAGTTTCAAGGTCAGTCAGAGAACAGTTGGAGGTACAGGTCAGTTTGACGTGGTCTTTCTTTGGTTCTGTAATTTTAAGATGAACTTCTGTTGGGAAATGATAAACAGTTCTCATTCATTAATCTCTACAAAACCAGACTATCTAATATTAATAAAATACATTATCAGAAAACAAGATTTCAGATCAGCATTTATGTTGTTGCATTATAGAGATTAGAGTTTATGGAAAATAGTCATATTAATTTATGTTCACCTGAAGGAAATGTGAGGGAGCAGGACTGATTCTCTGATGTCTGTTTGTAGGAACACATTGTGGCTTTAGCGTAGGTCACACTGAAACAGCTCTCTGTGACAGAATCTGAACAAAACATGAGATTGAAAAAAGTTATGATCCAGGAGGAGATTGATGTAACTGGAGAGGAAATAAATGTTTTTACCGACCAACTGAGACATCAGGAGCTCTTAGATCCTCGTAGCCTTTGACAGCACAGGAGTATCTGACTGCCTGATCACTGCTGACCAGCTCCTGGTACCAGGGGGACCAGTCCTCATAGAGGAACTCTGTGTTCTTGTACCAGATGAAGGCTGCAGAGCTTTCAGTCAGAGAACAGCTGGTTGTGCACATCAGAGTCACTTTCTGTCCCTCTGTGGCAGGAAACACCTTCACCTGCAGGTCTGACATAGTTGTTCGCATAAAGCATCAAATAATAATTCTTCTCCAATAACTTCAAAAGTATGATATATATGACTTTATTACCTGTAAGCTGGAGCTGAAAGCTACGCTGACAGTTTCCTGGTGTATCTGGTTTCTGTGTGGGAGTGGTTTCACTGCAGCAGTAAAGTTTTCCATCACTCTCTTTTAGATCTCTGATTGTCAGAGTTAAAGCATCTTCTGATAATCTGAATCTTTCGTAACTTCGATGTGCAAAGATATCATCATAGATATATTCTCGACCGCTGGACACAATGTACCATTTCATGTTTGCTGCTGAATGTGACGCAGAGCAGCTCAGATTCAATGATGAACCTTTCAAAGCACATATGCTGTTTGGTTCTGCTTCAACACCTGAAACAAAGAATTGATGAACAAACATTTGATGTTCCTGCTTCTGTTGTAATAATCCCAAAATATCAATCACATTGTCCTTAATTGTAAAATATTTCTCAAAACAGTCTAAACACTATTAAGGGAAATTTTGGTTTGATCATGCTAATTTACAAAATCTTCAAACATGAAAAAAAATTAGTACAACATACCTGAGTTGAAGAGTATGAAAACCATCAACACACATCCAGGTTCTATCAAGAACATCCCTGTTGTTAACTTCTGGGATTACTGGTGATGGTAGAACTGATTTATTTGCCTTATTTCAGCAGAGGTTTAGTGAAGTATAATCTGAAGAAGAAGAACAGTTCAACTGATTAGCAGTTCAATGAAAGGTGAATTATGTGAACGTGTCTGAAACCAGACCACAGAAACTTAAATGTCACTTCCTTCTTTGTCTTTTTTTTTTCAGAGAGAAGAGAGCTCTAGTGAAAACCTTGTGATGCTGCATCATTATTTCTGTTATTGATTTGGGAATTATTGATTTATGCAGCGCTTAATTGCACCAGTAGATATAAAGTGAATACACTTCTCTACACTACTTGAGCATTATGTTCTTTATTACTCCTCACAAATGAGCCAAAAGATTCTCAATAAACATTCAAACTAAATAATCTCTGAACTTTTGTAATGATAAATAATAAACATTTACATTTGTACCATTTTGAGTTCTCACAGGAAAGGAGAAGGAGAATGGGATGATATCAAAAGATACTAAGGACTGTAGCAAGCAGGGGCGGACTGAGACAATAGTTCAGGCCGGGAATTTGATACCATTCCAGTGCATCACCCAACTAATTCAAAACGCCTAGAGTCAGGTTGATTTAAAATTATAAAATAATAAAACAAAAGCTGCCCATGCACCCACACATAGATTCTTTTGTTTATTTCCTGAACAAAATGTATATTTCTTTTCTGCTGAAACAACCTGTACTCAAATTGCACTATTGTAGTTAATCTACATCACGTGTCGAACTACCATGCTGTTAGTAGATAAAAAGAGAATGTGACACATAAACAGCAGAGAACTGACAAATACATCTGAGACACAGTGACGTTAAAACAGTGAATTCAAAAGCGTTTGGATGAAAGCCGGGATTTCTTTTCATGTATACATTCAACTGTGATAAGATATTACGTTTTCAGGATGCACATGCATAAGAAACATGGTAAATGTACGAGTATATGTAAAAGCTGTCGCATTGCTGATCTTTTAATCCGTTTTCTCAGCATTATCAGGGAGTTTACAACGATGCGCGTTCCCGCGGCAGGGGATGCAAATCTTGGCAGGCATGTATAACTCCTGATAAACAAATTAAGAGCGAAAAATAAACCCCCTCCACGTACTCCATGTGCTGTCCACACCATCAATCATCAGGGCCCAGTTTTTCAAAAGTATTGGATCACATCTTGAAAATTGTTTTTTCAACAGAAAAAACGGATTACATAATTGGATTAGATCACATAATCCAGTTTTGGTTTTGATCCAGATCAAACCTTTAGTTTGGGTTTTTCCAAACTTTTTTGTAGGATTTGGATCATTTGATCCAAAAAAAAATCTGCTTTAAACTGATCCCATCAGAAGGGTTGATTCCACGTCCAAAATGTAATGAAGACTTCAAAAATATATCAAATAATACTCTATTTGGATCATTTTACAAGATATCCTATTTATTAATAAGGTTTTAATTTTATTTGTTCATCCGTCAGGCTACAGTGATTAGGTAGGTTTTAACGTATTCAGCCTTTCATTATAGGCGTACAGCAAAGTAGAAAGAGTTTGGCCTCATAAAATAATTCCCCAAACAGCAGTCAAAATTGACCAAAAACAATACATTTTATTCTGTCACTAATTTATATATATATATATATATATATATATTCATCACAATTGAAAACATTTTTGTTTTTAGAATATTTAATAGTGATGCATGCAATTATTACAGAATAACCAAAAAACGCAAAGAATGGCAACCTTACATTACACAAGACATTAGTTATTTTTATTGAATTCAATACATTTATATCTGAAACGTGTTATAAATATCCTCAATGTACAGTGTGGGTGTCAGGTCTCAGATGGGGTGGGTTTTCGTTTTTAAATAAAAACATACTTATATTGACCCCCACACTGGCTATTCTACTTGTTGCCCTTCACATATCTATAGTTCTACATTGTGATTTCCTATCCTGTTTTTGCACTTTGGTGATCCTGAAAAGTTCCTATCCGGATCAGATTGATCCATTCAAACTGGCTCAAAAGTACGATTGTATCCGGATTAAACCTTTTGAAAAACTGGGCCCAGGGTTTACAGGCTGGTTCTGTCCAAGGCTTCCACATCACTAAGAAGTGCTCAAAAGACAAGTTTTCCCGACCAGAGAGCCCCACGGACCTCCAGCAGCACATCCCCAGAGGCAGCTGTGGAGAAGCGTGTTATGACCTGCAGTGTTGTTAAAACATAATGTTAGTTATTTTGTAGTGGTAGTTTACAAAAAATCGATTCAGTGAAGTCTATTTAGGAACAGCCAATTTAGTACACGCTTGGTAAAAAGAAATATATATATATATATATATATATATATATATATATATATATATATATATATATATATATATATATAAATTAGAGAATGCTCTTTTGAGCCCAAAGGCTAATATATAATTTTACAGCTCACTAAGAATTGTTTAAGTTAAACTGAATATAAAAAATGTAATATTACAAACTTGTACATTTGATCACTAGTCATTAACAACTGTAGACAATATGCCAATAGGCAGGTGCAGTTGATGAGGTGTCTAGTGTTTAGGTCCATGATTTTAACCAATGTTTTTAACCATTCCATAAGTAATGTGTACCATGACATCAAGTGTGAGTGACAGTTTAATAAATGATGGAAAGAGGGGTGCATACATCTAAACATCTGGTTTTAAAAAGCATGTGGTACTTGATAATCTATGATGGTGACTGTAATATCCTCAGATATTTATTAGAACTGAGAAATTCTCAACACAGATGCTTCTTTATTAGAACCGCTGACCACATATACTGTAACATCACCTTCCATCTGTTAGATATGTCCTACCTAAACAACTCTGTTATTGCTACATTAGCTCCTGTTACAGTGACCAACAAGAGGCTTTAAAGTGTGCGAACACTGACAGAGTAGCACGCTATTTGTACTCGGAACCCAGAGTTCTGAGAGGGAAAAATCAAGGAGAACGCTCTGAAAAGCTGGTAACTGGCGTGTGAAAAAACCAACCGAGTTCCGACTGCCGATGTAAACAGAATGCACCAGCATGCTAAACTAGCAGCTTGCAAATTGATTCAGTCACTCACTCATTTATTATTTATTTAAACAGTGACGTTAAATAACACAATGCTACATCACAGCATAGAGACCTTGTATTGTCCAGTGGTTTTCCAGCCACATGCTAAGTTGCTAACTCCACATACATTCTACAGTTGTTAACCTAGATAGGCTGTGGCCAGAAGACATTAACAAATAAGAGGACGTTTTTAAATTTACTAGCTCTGTTGGAAAACTTTATAAAGTCACAAGGAACAACAAAAACATTAAACAATTGTAAGATGTTACAAAAGGAAGCTTGTAAATGGACATTTACTGTTCCTATTATCCTGCGTGTCTTCTGCCTCCTGCTGGACAGGCGTCTGTGGCTGAAGCTTTTACACAGCAAATGACTGGAAAAAATGGCGGGCCTCATTACTGTGTACCAGCTAATAAAGAAAGGTTTCATTGCCAGTAGTAGGCCCCACCTACAATGTAAGATTTAATTTCAAACAAAAAAAGACATTTCAATCAAACAAAAACTTTTTAAATGCAAAATATGGAGATTCCCAAACAAAATTTCTGTTTTTATCAAAAGAAAATACTGTGTCACTCAAACAAACTTCTGTTATTTTCATTATTATTGCAGGTTTTAACATTTTTATTTTGTTTGTTTGTTTGTTTGTTTTTGATTAAATACTATGTTTTGTTTGTTTGAAATCCTTTTTTTTTGACTGAATAATAAAGAAACAAAATAAACTCCATAGGCATTATCCCAAAAGCGTCTATAAGCATTGTCTGTGTTTTTATTTTAATTGTTTGGTTTATGATTGATGGCATATACATTGTTACAAATTTTATTTTATTTTGCACACTACTGTATGACAAACTTCCCTATGGGACAATACAGTTGAGGTGAAGTTGGCTGATAACTTGAAATAAACATTTTAAACATATGATGTTAACATTTTATGACCAAGCCAACTATTATGCTATTGATCTTTACATGCCTCACCTCATTATCACTGTTTTGTATCAGTTTATTTATCTAAGTTCATATTTAAAAGATGGAATTGAAATGAAGATATGTGATACAAATTCTAAAACAGAAAGAGCGAGCGTAGCAGTTTAACTGAACACTGGACACTGAATCAAGAGAGAATGAGCATTTGACTGAAATTATGCAACAGGGACTACTGGTAAGTGCTCCAGGAAGCCCACAAACTATTCCTCTGTATTTGAAGGTAAGCAGGAAAGAGAATGGTTAGACCTGACATGAACCTCTTTGGATGACAGGACACAGCTAGGGGTAAAGTATTTATCTTATTTCACACTCTTATCTTGTAACATGTAACTGTGTTCTACAGTTAGCACTATATGCTCATTTAGTGGAGCTTCATATTTAGAAATTTACTTTTTGAAAAACAGAGAAAACGTTGTTTGTTACTTAATAAAGGTAAAAAGAGTGACACATATAAACACTTTTCAAGATACTGTTTTCTGCTCTTTTTGAGAGAGTAACACAAATATCTACTTACTTGGCAGAAGGAAAAACTTACTGTTTTCTAAATCTATATATTAATAACACAAATATATAAAAATCCTTGTAGAAAATAGTGTCTGTTGGCTTGGGGCTGCACTCCTATTTGCAGACTATTCAGTTAAATAAAAAGAGAATGTTATATTTCCTTTCATATGACAAATAAATCATGACTAAAAGTCAAGTAGAGATCATTGAAAAAAATGCTCTTGAATATTTGAACTGGCTCAATAAAATTGTTTATATGATATACAGTGGGGCAAAAAAGTATTTAGTCAGCCACCGATTGTGCAAGTTCTACTACTTAAAATAATGATAGAGGTCAGTAATTTTCATCATAGGTACACTTCAACTGTGAGAGACAGAATTTGTAAAAAAATATCCAGGAATTCACATTGTAGGATTTTTAAAGAATTTATTTGTAAATTATGGTGGAAAATAAGTATTTGGTCACTTCAAACAAGGAAGATCTCTGGCTCTCACAGATCTGTAACTTCTTTTTTAAGAAGCTCTTCTGTCCTCCACTCGTTATCTGTATTAATGGCACCTGTTTGAACTCGTTATCTGTATAAAAGACACCTGTCCACAGCCTCAAACAGTCAGACTCCAAACTCCACTATGGCCAAGACCAAAGAGCTTTCGAAGGACACCAGGAAAAGAATTGTAGACCTGCACCTGACTGGGAAGAGTGAATCTACAATAGGCAAGCAGCTTGGTGTGAAAAAAATCTACTGTGGGAGCAATTATCAGAAAATGGAAGACATACAAGACCACTGATAATCTCCCTCGATTTGGGGCTCCGCGCAAGATCTCATCCCGTGGGGTCAAAATGATCATGAGAACGGTGAGCAAAAATCCCAGAACCACACGGGGGGACCTGCTGAATGACCTGCAGAGAGCTGGGACCAAAGTAACAAAGGTTACCATCAGTAACACACTACAACGACAGGGAATCAAACCCTGCAGTGCCAGACGTGTCCCCCTGCTTAAGCCAGTGCATGTCCATGCCCGTCTGAAGTTTGCCAGAGAGCACATGGATGATACAGCAGAGGATTGGGAGAATGTCATGTGGTCAGATGAAACCAAAGTAGAACTTTTTGGTATAAACTCAACTCGTCGTGTTTGGAGGACGAAGAATACTGAGTTGCATCCCAAGAACACCATACCTACTGTGAAGCATGGGGGTGGAAACATCATGCTTTGGGGCTGTTTTTCTGCTAAGGGGACAGGACGACTGATCCGTGTTAAGGAAAGAATGAATGGGGCCATGTATCGTGAGATTTTGAGCCAAAACCTCCTTCCATCAGTGAGAGCTTTGAAGATGAATCGTGGATGGGTCTTCCAACATGACAATGATCCCAAACACACCGCCCTGGCAACGAAGGAGTGGCTCTGTAAGAAGAATTTGAAAGTCCTGGACTGGCCTAGCCAGTCTCCAGACCTCAACCCCATAGAAAATCTGTGGATGGAGTTGCTCAGCGACAGCCCCAAAACATCACTGCTCTCGAGAAGATCTGCATGGAGGAATGGGCCAAAATACCAGCTACTGCGTGTGCAAACCTGGTATAGACCTATAGTAATCGTTTGACCTCTGTTATTGCCAACAAAGGTTATATTACAAAGTATTGAGTTGAATTTTTGTTATTGACCAAATACTTATTTTCCACCATAATTTACAAATAAATTCTTTAAAAATCCTACAATGTGAATTCCTGGATTTTTTTTTTCAAATTCTGTCTCTCACAGTTGAAGTGTACGTATGATGAAAATTACTGACCTCTGTCATCATTTTAAGTGGGAGACCTTGCACAATCGGTGGCTGACTAAATACTTTTTTGTCCCACTGTATACTTCAAAACATATTTACCAACATTTAAATGAGTACTACTTTTGATTTTAACAATTCAAGGGTACAATGATTAATAACCAATTATGATTAGGGATGTCTTCTGGGAGGATGTTTTGGCTAACTGTAAAAGTCCGGTAAGGGCATTTTTTAAAGGTAGCGAGTGGAAAGTACTCTCATGTGAAATGTAAATGTTGGGTTTTGTGTTCAAAGATTCAAGATTTGTATTTCACATCTCAGTATTATGTGTGATACCATAATATCTGAATTCCATGTCAGTGTGTGCGTCAGTACATGCAGGTGGACAGGGTGGGGGGATACTCTGCTTACCGTGTTTCACATATTTGTTGCTCCATTTTGCGGTAGATCCAGTAACTGCCCATTCCAATCAGCAGAAACCCAATCAAAATAAACCGAATAGCCGGATGTCTTCTGCCCCTTATCAGTGCTTCGTAGAGTTGAGTAGATTTTATCAGTAGCATTCAGAGTCCAGCTGACCATTTCCATCTTTAAGCCTGTTCAGTTTGGTTTGGAGAAAAATGCAAAAAGATACTCCAAATAGAGGCACAGGACACAGAGAGCTGTTGGATAAGACACAGGAGGCGGAGGGAGGGAGAAAAGCTTGTGTCCCCGCTGAGAGCAGGTGTTCTAACAAAACAGCATACCCATCAGAATTACATACTTTCAGTTAATGCGCATGCACAGCATCAAAAAACATACTTCTCCCTTTGGGGTTTAAAATCTTTTCAAATCAACTTAGATTATATTTATTTTAGGTTTAGGTTTAGGCATTTAAAAGAAAGTATATTTGCCCTTCTGTGACCTTAGGGTTAGAACATAAAACTTGTGGGATCGTTAAAATTGGTTAGATAACTCCAGTTACGTTATGCTATTCTGACAAAGTGTGCTGTTTTGTCAGAACCGGAAGAAGAAAAAGAAGAAGTATATTGTACAATGAGATGCAAATTATTCAACGCAAGCAAATGTATTTGAAATGCTCACGGGAAAACAGCACTCTGCAGTGTACACAAAACTTTTTATTTACGATCAGGGGTGTGTTGTTATTACACAGACAAGCAGGCAGATGCTAGGGAGCCTTTATAGATCAGATTCACAATTACTGAACGGTAGAACTGGGTATCGATTCAAATTTCAAGAACTGATTCGATTCCAATTCTGAAGAGTTAGAATTAATTATAGTGACCTGATCCACTCCAATCTGTCCAAATCAAAGATTGATATGGGTCAGTGGTATTAAAAACTTTTTTTAGCTTTTACCTTAATAATATGGCTGTAATACAACATTGGATAATTAACAGTTCACCGGGGAAAACCGATTAACCCTTTCAGACCTAAGCCTTAAAATGGCTGTCCAGATTTTTCTTCCTATTTAGATGTAAAAAAGGGCAAACTAGGTTAAACACAGTGATTTTTGGAATTGAGAATTAATTTTTTTCTTAAACGTTTTATAAAAATCTATTCAGAATTTATTTATCGATTATTTAAACACAGCACTACTGAACAGGTAAATGACAGCATCCATCCATCCCTCCATCCATTATCTTCTGCTTTATCGGGGTAACTTAAGCAGCAGGCTAAGCAGGCTACCTCAACAGGTCCCTCAAGCTGTGAAGGAGCAGCAGCTCTAGTCTGAGTTCCAAATGAGAGCATCTCTGACAAAATGAAGAGACCTTATCTTTCTAGTGTGACAAAAAGGAGAGCAAAAGAAGAGGAACTAGTAGGAAGTGAAGGCATTTATTTAGCTGAGTGAGCTTTGTCTGCCCTGTTAAGTATCTGGACTTTACAGTAAGGACAGTGTATAAGGATTCCTAACTTAAGCAATACACCTTTAGTTATTTTATTAAAACCAAGGCAGGGGTAATGTGCTCTAGAGTAGGGGTTAATGGACACATTCCTTGTTATAATAACACAAGAGTGCTGTAAAAAATACATTTATATAACTTTCAACCTCACTCTCCTTTTTGTTTTGTTTTTTGCCGTGGCCAGGTTGTGATAGCATAAAGCTTTAAGGTATTGGGGTCATTCATCAGAATCATCCTTAATATTTTACTATAAAGAGGGTCTACTAACTATTTAAAATTATTTAACATTTGAAAATAAAAACGTTCTTTTTTACTTGTTAGCTTAAGCTATTTAGTAACTTGCTAATTTTTTTAGAGCACAATGGGAATGACTTTCTCACAATACATCTCTAAAATGGTTATGTCACATGTTTTTATTACTGTAAATATAGTGATAAATGCTTATAGGAGGAACCCTCTGTAATTTTTTCCCCTTAATTGCTCAGCAGACAGTAGAACTACCTCTGTCCAAGAGTTCAATGATATCCTTTAAGGCACCTCTGCTACTTCCAGTTCAACTGGGACTGGCTTGGTCCTGTCATGGTAGATTTTTATACAAATGAGTTCAGAAATGCAGAACCAGTGAATTAATTCATCCAACTACCTCCTACATAACAGGAACTTGAAAAACCAGTTGTGTCTGCTCTCAGTTGTTTTTCCGATGATTACTCTATCACCCCCACCAGGGCCGGATTGGGACAATAATTCAGGCCAAGAATTTGATACCATCCCAGCCCACCCCCCAAATAATGCTAGTAATGCTAGCAAATGCCTAGAGTGAGTTAGGTTGATTGACAGGTTGGGTTAGGTTGATATATATATATATATATATATACCCCTCTCGCAGTTTTTCCCATTCATTCCAAGTTCGGGTCCTCTATCAGAGGTCTGGGAGCTTGAGGGGCCTGCTCAGTATCTTTGCTGTTCCAAGTACTGCACATTTCTGGACTGAGACGTCTCAGGTTCTCCAGTTTGGGGGTGACTGCCCCGAGTCCTCCGATTAACACGGTTACTACTGTCACCTTTACCTTCCAAGCCTTCTCTAGCTCCTCTCTGAGCCCTTGGTATTTCTCAAGTTTCTCATGTTCCTTCTTCTTGATGTTACCATCACTTTGTATTGCCTCTTCCACAACAACGCATTTCCACCGCTCTTTTTCAACCACCACAATGCCCGGTTGGTTCGCCATTACCACCCTGTCTGTCTGGATCTGGAAGTCTCACAGGATCTTTGCTTGGTCATTCTTCCCCACCTTTGGAGGCGTTTCCCACTTTGACCTTGGGGTTTCCAGCCCATACTCCGCACAGATGTTTCTGTATACTATGTTTGCCACTTGGTTATGACGTTCCATGTATGCTTTCCCTGCCAGCATTTTACACCCTGCTGTTATGTGCTGGATTGTCTCAGTTGACTCTTTGCACAGCCTACGCCTTGGGTCTTGCCTGGTGTGGTAGATCTGAGCCTCTATCGATCTGGTGCTCAGAGCCTGCTCCTGTGCTGCCAGGATGAGTTCTTCCGTTGTGTCCTATAGGCCAGCCCTCTCTAGCCATTAGTAGGATTTCTTGAGATCAGCCACTTCAACATATATATATATGATAAAGTGTACATTAACAGGGTAACATACAGTGAAAGAACATAACAGGCAAGCAGGCAAGCATGTAGGCTAATAATTTCAGGGAAAGTGTGAGAAAAATGCTTTTATTCATAAATTTCCAGTTTTTTATTATGTTTTTGACCTTATTTTATTTATTTATTTATCCTCTAGAAAAGCCATGGGGTTATGGTAGAGTCCCAGTAGAGCTGTGCTTCAACATAAACTGTCTACAATCCTATTTGCACGCTTGTTGTTTTGCACCTGTTGCTTCATTGGGGGGAGGTAGGATTTTGCGTTGGTCGTTTATTCCACTGGGTGTGCCTTTCAGTTCCTTTCCTATGCTTTTGATAAGTTGTGCTTAAAGTGTTACAGTTTGGTAATAATCAAACAGGTTGTCTTGTTGTTTCAGGATCCAAGGTGGTGCATCCGCTGAAAGCTGATCTGCTTGACAGTATTCAGTGGAAGTTTAAGTTGTGTTGCCATAAGATCTCTGATCAATGCTTCTGGATTATCGGGTGTATTGCCAGAGAATATTATTCCGCATGTTTATTGTTTGAATGTCCAATATTGTTTTTTTTAAGTGCTTTGTTTTCCTTAATGATAGAGTCTATTTTTCTGCTGAGTGCTCTGACCGGTACACTGAATGTAGTTGTTAGACTGTTATAGTTTGTCTATGTGGTTGTGTGCAAATTCCAGGCCGGCAGCTGAGCTCTTTTATTTCATTCTGTAATATCAGTAGGTCCAGTTTGTTTTTGCTGGATGTTAATACACTGTATACTGTGATGGATGTTAAAAAAACGTATCCTGAAATAAAATGTTAAAAATACTTTTCTATATATGGTAGTTTTCATGTTCTCTTTTCCTCTTTCCAGGCAACATATTTTCTTTTGTTTCTTTCCTTGTACTTTTTCAGATAATCAGAATGCATTTCAAATGAGCCAGTAAGACAAATATGCTTTGCTTATGAGTTTTTTTTTCTGGAGATTTTGACTCGTATCTTCTCTTTAGTAAGGATGGGTTCACTCAAACCAGTGTTGTTTGGTATTATTCTTCTGGTTTTATGCTACACTCTGGGCCAGCCAGGATTTAGACAGTTCTTTGAGGTAAGCACCAAAAATCAAAATGGCAGACATTAAAATAAAAAAATATCCAGAATTGATACCAACAATGCTCACTGCTCAGTGTTGATTGCACAGTTGGAAATATCTGATGATTTTTACAGGAGTTGATGGGTATCAAACGACCAAGCTTTAATGGAAGAGAAAAAAGAGAATGTAAGTCAATGTAAACCCTAATGTCTAATCTTTCATATTGGATATGTCTTGAAGAAGCAACATAAATACTATTATTGTTTTATGTATTTTTGTTTCTGTGTCCTCTCCAGTTCCAACAAATTTCACAGATTATGAGTTCCAAGCTGTCATAAACCTTTCTGATCTGGAGATTCTCGAATTGTTTTTCAACAACCTGAGCTTTCCAGTAGTGATCAGCAACATCAGTGGAATTCACAGCATGGACACAACGACAGGTATTGCTTATATTCTGGATCTCCATAGACTGGAAGAGGTCAGTACCCCATATTTTTCTTTTTATTTGCTGATATTATTCCCACAGTGTGTTCACGAAATACAACTGGGTACCAGTGCACGTGTAAGGAGAACTTTGTCTGGTCTTACAACAACTGTGTTACATATGGAGCCTGTGACATCATTCTCGGTGACACATGTGGCTGCATTAATGATCTCCCAGCTGGTGGTCAGTTCTGTCAGCTAAACAACAGTCAACCAGGTAGGTTTAGTAAGGAATGCCGAATTGTGCAAAATTAAATAAATAAATTAAACATTATTAAATAAATTTCAACATGAATTAATATTAAGTAAATATATAATGTGACAATTAAATAGTCCAAAAAGGAATTCCGTTAAAATGCAATGGCCAATATTTTGAAATAGTTTTCATTATATTTTAATTTTAGAATATATTTTTGTACTATGTTATATATATTTAATACAATATTTATTCCACTGCCAATTTTTTTCACAATACAGTGTAATGTATTTTGAGATTTGTATTTAATTCCGTCAGTTTTTATTCAAAAATCTTTTTTGTTACAAAGTCAGCTTTTTTTAAATTTTTATAATTGTCTTTTTCTTTTAATTCTCCAGAAAAAAATTATACCTATGCTGCGTTAAAACGTCAAGGTGCATTAAAAAATATATATTTTGCGCTAGCTCGTTTTGGAAATTCAATATAGCAAATGTAATGCCTCTTTTCCACTAGGATTGGTCCAGTCTGGAACAGGTAGGCTCAGCCCCGATTCGACGCTATTCCATTACCTTTGTCGGTGCGGAGCTGACCCCATTTTTAGCATTACCTCCGCCTTGGTCCAAAACGAACCAACACGCCCACCTGTGGAATGATTGATCTAAAGTAATGTCACTATCACCCCTTATTAGCTGATTAGCTTGACAGTGTTTTTTAAGCGTAGTTTATGCTTCTGCATTTTGACTGAGACGGATTGACGCAGCGTCATTATACATCAATGCAAGGACTCTCTGTCACCTCCGTCACAAGGATGGAAAGAGACGAGCCCCATTTTCCGTCACCGGAAAGCATATGCCTGTGATTGTTCAGCTCAGCAACAGCCAGAGATTGTTTCAGTAGAACAGGGCTCTATAGTCAATGTGATGAGTAGTTAATGCAGCATTTGGGCACTAGATGCTTAATATTGAAAGGAAAATTTATCTAATCTAATCTTTTGGTGATTTTGAGCACAAAGATGTGTAGAGAAACAACAAAAAAGGCTGTTGTGTTTGTTTACATACATTTGTAGAGTATTTTATGCTCTGCACTTCTAGTATAAAGCTGTACAGCTTAATCAAAACCTACTTTCTGTTGTCCATTGGTTCTTTGAGGATGGAGTGCGTTCACAAGATGAAGAAAAAAACTCACAATGGTGAGAGTAGAGCAGACAGCAAGCACGAGAAGAATGGAGCTGCCATCTGGGCTGTTATTGTGTTCAACACATGGGTTGGAGCAGAATTCGGTCGGGGAGTGATAGAGCAGGCAAAGTTGGCAGATCAGAAAAGCTGAGTGAGCCTACCAAGTTGGTGAGGAAGAGGGCTGGTAGCTGGTAGCAGCAGAGATCCAGGAGGTCTCTCCGGTGATCAGAGAGTAGGAAGGAGAGTCGGCTGGATCAGGCTAGAAGGCTGCAGCCGGAGTCTCGACAGTCTGGATAATTGCTGGTTAGATCAGTACTGACGTGAAAAACACAGATCAGTAAAAACACAGAGCCACGAACAGATCGATGACTGAGCGTTGTAAGGTGGGTGAATCAGTCTTTTAACTTGTCAAGGGATCAGTGTTAGGGATGATGACTTCCTGACAGATTTTTGCTGGAGGTTTTGCGAAGCTCAGCCCTCACATGTCCTTGCTTACTCCCATGCTTCTGAGATAGCAATGGAAACACAACCAGACCGTTCTGGTCCGAGTTCCTAGTCCTAGTGGAAAAGGGAGGGATAGTTTAGGGGTTAATGGGAGTTGGGGCAGCCAAAGTTCGGCCTCTAAATAAGGCATAATCAGCCACAAATTTCCTTCACCAATGTTTTGTTATGAATCGCTAGCACTATTCTCTTGTGAGTTCAGAGCATCTCGGAGGTGCTTTGTTGTTGTCTACCAGGATTTTATAGCGGTTTTTATTCCAACTACTTCTTCTAAGGTTTGGTTTTTGTTCACCTTTCTTTCTCCAATGAACCTTTAGTTGAACGAGAAAATGTAATGCTACTTAAATAGCAAACATTAGAAAGACAGCTAAGATTCCTCATCTCTGCTTTATATGGATGTATTAAATTCTGACAAGAAAGACAAATTAAACACTTAAGCTTTCACAAAAAATATTCTGCATGTGTAGAGAAATTATTGTACTTTCTTTTTTTATCTCAAGAAATTATCTTAAATTGTTTTGTTCTTAGGTTAAGCAGTTCCTTAACAATCCTAACTACTTCTGTTATCATTTTAAATTGAATGCTTTCATTAATTTAACTTTCTTTTCTTTTTGACAGAGACATCAACAACACCATCAGTGACTTATGAAACAAAAAACAAAACGTTCACAAACACAACAAGGATAAATGAAACCATGCTAGGCAGAAGTCAAAACACATTTGCAAGTCTATATACAACACAATCAGAAACAATAACTGACATATCAACAAAATCTTTAACCGCAACAAAATCTAGAGAAAACACAACAGGGGCAGATGCAGTTACAGCAGAATTCACACCAGAAATAACCTTAAACACAACACTAACATATGAAACAACACCAGAAATAACCTTAAACACAACACTAACATATGAAACAACACCAGAAATAACCTTAAACACAACACTAACGTATGAAAAAACACCAGAAATAACCTTAAACACAACACTAACGTATGAAACAACACCACAAATATCCTTAAACACAACACTAACGTATGAAACAACACCAGAAATAACCTTAAACATAACACTAACATATGCAACTACACCTGAAATACCCTTAAACACAACACTAACATATGAAACAACACCAGAAATAACCTTAAACACAACACTAACATATGAAACAACACCAGAAATAACCTTAAACACAACACTAACATATGAAACAACACCAGAAATAACCTCAAACACAACACTAACGTATGCAAAAACACCAGAAATAACCTTAAACACAACACTAACATATAATAAACAAAAGCCAGAAATAACCTTAAACACAACACTAACGTATGAAAAAACACCAGAAATAACCTTAAACACAACACAAACGTATGAAACAACACCACAAATATCCTTAAACACAACACTAACGTATGAAACAACACCAGAAATAACCTTAAACATAACACTAACATATGCAACTACACCTGAAATACCCTTAAACACAACACTAACATATGAAACAACACCAGAAATAACCTTAAACACAACACTAACATATGAAACAACACCAGAAATAACCTCAAACACAACACTAACATATGCAACAACACCAGAAATAACCTTAAACACAACACTAACATATAATAAACAAAAGCCAGAAATAACCTTAAACACAACACTAACGTATGAAACAACACCACAAATATCCTTAAACACAACACTAACGTAT
This sequence comes from Apricaphanius iberus, assembly GCA_028564705.1. Classification (NCBI taxonomy): domain Eukaryota; kingdom Metazoa; phylum Chordata; class Actinopteri; order Cyprinodontiformes; family Aphaniidae; genus Apricaphanius; species Apricaphanius iberus. The sequence continues at coordinate 222,179 of JAPXFQ010000109.1, forward strand.
GAAACAACACCAGAAATAACCTTAAACACAACACTAACATATGAAACAACACCAGAAATAACCTTAAAAACAACACTAACATATGAAACAACACCAGAAATAACCTTAAACACAACATTAACATATGCAACAACACCAGAAATAACCTTAAACACAACACTAACGTATGCAAAAACACCAGAAATAACCTTAAACACAACATTAACATATGCAACAACACCAGAAATAACCTTAAACACAACACTTACATATGCAACCACACCACAAATAACGTTAAACACAACAATAACACATGCAAACTCATCAGAAATAACCCTAAACACAACAGTAACACATGCAAACTCATCAGAAATAACCCTAAACACAACAGTAACATATGCAACCACACCAGAAATAATCATAAACACAACAGTAACACATGCAAAATTATCAGAAATAACCCTAAACACAACAGTAACACATGCAAACTCATCAGAAATAACCCTAAACACAACAGTAATACAAACAACCACACCAGAAATAACCTTAAACACAACACTAACATATGCAACCACACCACAAATAACCTTAAATGCAACAGTAATACATGCAACCACACCAGAAATAACCTTAAACGCAACACTTGCAAATACAACCCAAGTAGAGGAAGCAGTTTGGACAACTTCCATTGCAGTTACAACAGCGGTTGAGACAGCAGTCACTAATACAACCAAACCAACAATACTCCCACAGACAACAGTGGAAAATCAAACAACACTGGAAATAACACTAGACAAAGTAGTTACAGATGCAACAACAGTAGAGATGATGCAAAGCAAAACAGTGAAAACCCCCACAACTTCGCAATATTTAAGAACATCAGAGTCAACAAGAATACAAAAGACAGATGTTGCAAATATTACAAACATGTTGCCAGAAAGGTTTGCTGTTGATGGAACCTTCACAATTAGCATGGCTTTCAATTACAGATACAATTCTATAGACAATAAACTTTACAAAGATGTATATGGTGCAGTAAGTATCACTTAATTAATATTCATCAGTATTATACAGAGCCCGTCTGGTGAGTTTGAAGGAAAAAAATAAATAACATAATAGTTTAATAATTTATGTGTGGGAACAAGATACTTAATGTTCTTCACATGGCAGAATAATATTTAAATATTTTGCCATGTGAAGAACATTTACATTTTGCCTAATGTAATAAACATGTAATCAATATGTAAGAAATGGAAGTAACATAACAGAAAATCTGGATATCAAAAGTCATTCAAAAGAGCTAAGAATACAATAATATTTATATTATTACATTTACACTATTTACAAGGCAAAAAAAAATATTGACAGTGTCCAAAATGGGCAGACCTCCTACGTCTGGCGCAAACCCCACACACTTACTGCATCTGGCGCAGATGTTCGAGTACTTTTTAAGTGCAGCTTCTCCGCACCAAACACTGCCTCCTTTTCTGAGACTTCTGCACTTCTGAAACCTTATGACTCTGATTTTCACCCTGTTCCGCCGGATTTGATGATTGTCATACATCCATACACACCACGTAAAACAGCAGAAAGTTCATGTCACAGGTGCCATGGCACTTCTGAAACAGAAAGTAGTCATTCCTGCAAGGCCAAATATAGACACAGCAAGGGACCATCTACCATTTACTGAATATTTAAGTTCAATTCAGTATATTTATATAGTGCATATTCCCAACTTTATTCACACTTAAGTGCCTTGAAAGGACAAGTCATCTCTCTTAGTAATGCGTGGAAAAGTGTTATTTATTTATTTCTTCAATGTCACCAGACGGGCTACATAGTATTATAACACTATTGTTGAACTTCAATATAGAGACATATTTATATGTGATTGGACTTCCATATATTTTTTTAACAGGTTAAAATGATGTTTCAGCAATATTTGTCAAAAGATTGTGAAGTGCAGAATATAACCTTCAGGTGAGTCTAAATGTGTTCGTATACAATATACACACAAAACATGCATGTTTGGAAAAAAGACGTGTAACAGTACGCAACCCTACCACCCTCAAATCTGTCATTTCTGAAACCCTTTTCCTAGCAGAGACCAAAACCTTTCACTTAAGGTTGTTTTCAGTGCTCGTCTTTGAAAAGGGAAGTATTCAAATGATTACAATAATATATAATGACATATTAATTATTGTTACGCCATTAGTTTTGTACCGAACACATACAGGCTCAACAGCGGAATATTTTCTTTTGTAATAAATGTCCTATTCACTTGGAATGAATTTGTTATATCAACAAATGTACACATTTAGAGATCATCAGTAAAAATGTGTATATATATCCTTATTTATTTGGTGCAGAAAATTGTTTAAAAGTCAACCTATTAACTGGGTGTTCATGTGTAATATCTTCATTGGACAAATGACTAATAACAGGGGATGAAACTGCACATGAAAACAGGTCCTCTATTAACTAGTCAGACTAGCGACATAAAATACACTCCACAGTGTGCAGATATGCAAAGCAGATATTTGACCTGTTTTGCCTATTGCATTTTGCACAGAGGTTTGTGGTGGAGAATTTGTATCCTAATGAAAGATATAAACGTTTAGATTTTCCCCTAAATGGATATTAATGTTCACGTAGAACCTGAAACAAAAAACACCCTTAATAATAAGCCTTGTGTTATATAGTAGGACTAAGTAGTAAATAAAAAAATAAATAATTAGGGGTTAAATTATTGCGAGGGAACGTATAATGTATAATGGTTCCCACCTAAGCTTTTAGATGTTGGTTTACATCTCTCACTGTCATAAATCACTGATTTATAATCAAAAAGAACCTAACACAATTATGGAAAGATAGTGACTGAAGGGTTGATATTAACTAGTTTAGAATTATAGTAGAGATTTTACCACAAAAAAGGTATGTCAACAATTTAAGTTAGTCAACTTTAGGTTCCTTTTGGCATCAAACACAGCATGTTTTTTGAATTTTACAAAATTAACATAACATTTTTTATTAAGTTATTTCCCCATTTATTTTTTATAGAAGTAGTAATAAATATTTATACAGAATATAAATATTAATACAATATTTATATAAATTCAATAATTTATATAAATATTAATACAGAATTTCTATAATTGTTTCTGATAAATATATATCAGATTTAAATGTTGTTTGCAGGAAAGGAAGTACCATTGCTTACTATACTCTCAGTACCTCTTCTGATGATTCAAGCAGAGTTCAATTAGCAAAAAGCGAAATGTTGAAACAACTGGCAAAATCATACCCGATAGAATTTGTTGGTAAGTGAGCAGGAGATGGTCACCTTTAACTTTTTTTGTTGTATTGTTGTTAAATGACTGGTATGCAATGAGAATTCTTAATGATTTACTGATCTTGTTTTTTTTGTGATAAAAGATGAGCACATTTATTCCACAACTGTATTTGCTGGGGAAGAAATGACAGCACCCTGTGGCCCTCCTCCACAAGAACTCAATTTCACTGAGGTCAAAAGCGTAGAGTGGACACACAACGGAATAGTTCTTGATGGAGGGATTACTTTGGAGAATGGAAAGTCAATCCTAAGAGTGCCTTCTTTTTTTCCACTGCATCATGGTAGGTAAAAAAAATATTCTTCATTTTAGGCAATAGTAATATTCCCAATCACAAAAAATGCCACAATATTTTCTTTTGGAGCTATTATGCAATAACCTTTATTTTTCAACATAAAACAATTTCCCTGTTTTGATCATTTCCTAGATGTCGTATGACACATAAATTTTAACAAGGCAAATAAATACATATTGGAAAAATTCAAAAATCAGAAACAAAAAGCCACATTATTAAAAAATACTTAATGACCATTTTTACATATACAAGGTTAAACATTTAGTTTATATTTATATAAATAAAATACTGCACATTTAAATTATGGACGCTGAATTTATGAAAAAAGATGAAGAGGACAAACAGAAGAGCTTATAACTAGGGATCAACCGATATTTTAATGCCGATTTTTTTTCCATCAGCCTTAGCTGATATGGGCTGCCGGTTTTCTTAAGCCGATATTTCGGAGCCAATTCTGCTCCCTCAATTTACATCATAAAAAAAATTATGATAACAAATTTTTACAAGTCCCAATTTAACATCTATTGAACTTTAAAACAATATTTAACAAATACTACATATAGGTGAGGTAGAACAAGTAAGAACAAGTAGATAAACAACATTTAACAAAGATAAAAACGTTTCAGGTTGAACAAGTAAAAAAAGAAATCAGTGCTGAAAAACTGCGTAATTATAATTCTGAAAATGAATATTTACGCCTAAATAAAAATAATTACACTATTACAGACAGTAGAAACATAGGCAGCATAATGAAGTGCAGTGTGCAATCATGCTGGGAAAGAAACGGCAAACGCAGCATCCGCTTATCGGCCGAGGCCAATACACAAAAAAAAAACATAATTTCGGCCTCTCCCTACTTAGAACTGGTTTAAACCTTATTGAGCAACGAGCAAAATGAGGGGAGAAAGAGTAGAGCCAAATAATTGCTATGTTTTCTACTCAGAAATACATGGAAATTTTTTACATATATATATATATATATATATACATATATATATAATAAAACTTCTCGAGGCAAGACTCTCAGATGGTCAGACGAATTTGAGGAAGTTATTATTCTTGGAGCTATGTATTAACACTGATTTTCCTTAATTTAATTCTAAACTTAAAACGTACTTATTCCAGATGGCTTTCGGCACCTGAAACACTTACCTGGTGCAGTATTATAAAGAAAAAGTTATTTCCAGCAGAGTAAACGCTGGTGTGCGCCATGCTGCCCTCTACTGTTATGGGATCGCATTCACTCTATATTTTTTTTTGTAAATACCAGCATTAGAAAGCCTACATGGTTATGTGTGAGTTGCAGTACTATTATTGGTATTTTCTCTATAAGCTCAAATATCCTAATTGAATTCACCACAGGTGCAGTTCAGCGTAACTTAAATGTTTACATCAGCTATGTAAATTTCTGCTGCTGTAATATGCACATTTTTTCTGTTTATATATGCTAACTTTGGAAATATGCTTAACATTTTACAAGCACAAGTACACTTACACATTCTGTACATATTTCTAAATATTTTAAATTATTTAAATATATATATATATATATATACAAGCTCATGTGACCTTTTCGTAAGGGGACCTTAACCCCAACCTGTAAGCAGGGAAACTACTTTAGCAGTTAATACTATTGTTTGTGTTGTAACCAGGGTGCGATTTGCTGGGGGGGATTGGAGGGATTCTCCCCCCTCTGTTTATGAAGATAGTGGAATACCAGTCAGTTTCGATACTGATTATGCGAAAATTGCGCTGGTGGATGCATTCATTAAAAAGAAAGAAAAATCTGTTTTTTAAGTGGTGGGAACAAAACATTAATTTATAAATATTACTGGGGTACAATGACAAATGTCTATACTTTTCCTGCAGGACCCTAAATCCATGCGCACAGTTTAATAAGCCAAGGGTAGGGATTCCTACACCTGAACATTATTTCTGCTCCTGACTCTGGCTGGGTTCCTCTGGTCCAGAGGTGGACTTTTTTTCCCCACAGAAAAATATGTAGAGTTGTGGCTCTGTCAGGGCGGACAAGGTGAAGCTGATGCTGTCAAAAATAATCTCACCTATGACTGGAACAAGTCAACTGAATTCTTATCTTTAATTTTAATCATCTTAATATCTTTGATCTTATCTTAATATTTTTATGTCAACAGTTTTTTGTTTTCACATTTTTCCGTCAGTTCGGGTAAACGTATGTGTAACATGTCTTGCAGCCCCCATAAACAAACCTGACGTTATTTTCATGAATAAGAAGTTAAAAAAAGGTATATCAACCCCCCATGCCCCCCTTCATCACTTCACATGTAGCTTGTTTTCATAATACCACTATATGCACAGTGGTGTGGCAGTAGGTCACTGCTGTTTTTTTTTAGAAGAGTTTGTGCACACTCCTGTGCTGCTGGCTGCAGTTACTTGCAGCATCTTGAGAATGTAATCCATGCCTTTTAAACTTCCCGGCTGGATTACTGTAACGCCTTGTATTTTGGAGTCACCCAGTCGTCCCTCTCGCATCTGCAGCTGGTCCAAAATGTTGTCTGTAATATCCTGGATGGAGCACGAAGGAGGGACCATTTTTAGTTCTGTATTGGCCTCCCTTCACTGGCTGATGGTGTCCTGCTGTCCTTTTATATGTTTTTAAGTAGTCACATGGTCTTGCACCGCCATACCTCACCATGCAAATCTCCCCTTACACCATGGTCCCAGAGCCTTAAGGCAACAGACCAGCTCCTTCTGGAGGTTCCGAGATCGAGGAGGAAGCTCAGGAGAGAACGAGCGTTGTCGATTTTTTGACCGAAGTTATGGAACAATTTGCCTTTGAGTGTTCGGCAGGTGACCTTACTGTGCACTTTTAAAACTCTTCTTAAAATCAAAACTCTTCTATTTGGTCCGGCTTGAGACTTTGTTAAGCTTGTCTTTTCGTATGTCTCGAGTTTTTACCTTTATTGCTTTGTTTAACCCTTTTAAGCTGTGGTTTTAGTTCAATGTTTTTATTAGTATAATGTTTTTATTAGTCTTTGTTTTTATTGTTCGGCACCTTGTTTGATTCTCAGTTATATTAAGGTGCCTTATAAAAAAACTGATTTGATTTTGTGATCTCCCAGGACCAGCTGGGTGTAATTTTTTCGTAAATGATACACGTCTAAAAAGTACCTGGTATGAAGGGACGGGCTGCTGAATTTGTGAGTAAAAAGCATTGTTATGTACTGCTTACGCATCTGGAGGAAAGCAGGGGTTAAACATGGAGAAAACCACAATAGATCTGGCTATGTAGGAAGTGGCAGCTAAGATGGCAAAGAAATAGTCAAGTGCGAGGCAGCATGCGAGACAAGCTATATAATGTCTTTGTAAGTATTTCAAGTGCTAGCTAATGTTAGCTGACGTTATACATGCGACTTCTGATTTGTAGTGTTTTTAGGATCCACAAAGAAATCTTATCTACTTGTGCTATCTGGTTCCTGTCAAGCAGTAATAAAATTCTATTATATTATGTTCTATTTTTAGTCATGAATTTTTTACAAGCAAATAGATCACTAATAACAATACAAGCACTGTCAAAATGCACATCATTAGTTGTCATTTAAACTAAGGTACAAAATATGTGTGATTCAGTGCATAAAGCAAAGAAAAGGAAAAGTTGGAGATTTGGGATTTAAGAAAATTATTTAGGAGAGAGTTTCTGGAAGTATATGTACATGAGTTTTTCAGCGAGATCAGTTATGGAATAAAAACTGTGTTTTTACCTGCTTGTCCTTACATTGTTGTATTGTCTTGACTATTGTCTTATTGTAATTGCTTTCCTGTATTTTAATCATCAAATTGATTTATGCTGTGTTCCAATTTTAATCATGTAAAGCACCTTGAATTGCCTTGTGTTGAAAGTGTGCTATACGAATAAAAATGCCTTGCTTTGCCTTACGTATTAGAATATTTTCTGGGCAACTGCTTCAACCATGTATACAAGTTTATTCAGTAGCTTCTTTGTTTTAAATCTGAAAATACCAATTTACATGGATGGAATTGTAGGAATGACTGACTGGATCAAAGTATACCGTGATAAACTGAAATCTGTTTCCTGAGAATCAGAATACTGAATTATCTGTTTATCAATAAGTAAAGAAAAGGAGTCCTTAGCTCAATCTAGATCTATTTCATTGTTCACCTTAACACAAGATCTTTTTATTACAGAATGCACACTCAAAGCACGTTGGACTGTTCTACCTGGAGCTTACAGTACTGACTTCCACAAGCACAAAGAGCTTATGTTTGAATCAAAGGAGATTCACATATTGTTATACTTCTGTCACAGGAAATAATTTGTTTGTTGGATTACTCTGGCACCATAATATGACTACAATGTTAATGTAAAGAATAAACTGTTTTGTTGTTTTTCTCAGGGATTTACACCTGTAGATTAAAACGGCCAGACAATTCAACCTTTAAACAGACCATGAATATAGCATCTATTCCAAGCCCCCAAATCATTGTGAATCCAGTCAAGAAATCGGTGAAATGTGGAAACTCAGTGTTACTGAACTGCTTCGACAGCAATGGCTACGAAGTTAAATTTCTTGGTAAAGGTAAAGTGTACGAGATGTAATAAGTAAAATACCTCTCTGGTGTCACAGTGATAGAATGACCGGAAGGATATATTCATTTAAACTACAGAAATGTATTTATTAAGTACAGTACTTTACAATTCCATTACACTTCTTTTAGCTTTTCCGCATCAAAATCACAAACATGTATGTATTTTTGTAGGGATTTTATATGACAGACTATCACAAATCATTTTTCAGGCAGGTGGAACACGACACATGTTTTTTTTAAAGAATTCATGACCAAAACTATAAAAAGGTGACCTATATATGTGAGATGCATTCCGTCTGGATGAATATTTTTTCAGTCTACAATACACTGTGTTATAGCTGTAAGTGCTTTGGGTTGTGTTTCAACCAGTTGAGCCCAAAAGGGTATTATAAAAATGTCCGTTTTATTTAAAACTGGATATGCAGCACCAATGGATATCAGTTGTACAGCCTTGCAATAGATTATCAGTTGAGTTTAGGTCTGGATTTCGACAAAGGGCCGATTAACACTGTGCATTTTTAGACATCACAAAAGACTGCTTCATGCCACACTTGCAAGCTCCGCCAAGCTCTAGAGGTGTGCCGCACTGAACGGAGTGGGTCAAACTGCATGACATCTCGCTCTACCATGACGCGCCAAAACCCAACATCACTGGCAAACCAGGGTTGTAGAATTTCTTACACTGCCTAAAGACCGCCAAGAGCTAGTTTTGCTTGTACTAGCAGTAAATAAGCTGTCAGGGAACATGTCACACTGCACAGCCTCAGAGCTGCTAATCACGCACATGTGCACCCTTTCTAGTAGTGATTCTTTTAACAACAAAGTAGTAGATACAAGATGGCTAGTATCAAACAGCTTAAGACAGTCACATGAATATGCTCTGAGCTAAACCATTCCATTGTATTTCTGGATTTTATATTTAAGGATTCTACTGAACGTAAAGTTTTATAAATTAGACCCCAGATCACTTAAGAAAATTGGTGCACTCAATTTTATCTAAATATAGAAAAGCTAAAATACAAATACTCAAAACTTCAGATTTTAAAAAGAATTAAAATCATGTATCTCTCTCATGCCACTTTACTTGTTGATCTACTTTTTGTATGTCTGTCACAAAGTCATAAACACATTGAAGTTTGTGGTTTTGATGTGCCAAATTTTCCATATATAAATTGGTGTCAATACTTTTGCAAGTCTCTATTTCAAAAACTTTCTATGAATTTTTCCTGTTACTCTTTAGAAAAAATAATGTGCCCTCTAAAATAATGTTGATAACGTTGTTTCACAGATATGGTTGCACCTAATATCACCTTTAACGACAGCCAAACGGACTGTGAAAGTACTGGTAATAAGACATTTACCTGTGTATCAACAAACTCATCAAAATTTACAAAGAATATCACAGTGACGTTTACTAAATCAGAAGGTGAATATCATTCACATGAATGAAGATATGCTGTAAATGAACTGCATTTAAAACAATACACAGTGGGGAAAAAAAGTGTTTAGTCAGCCAGTCAGATTTTGCAAATCGTCTCACTTAAAAAGATTAGAGGTCGGTAATTTTCATCATGGGATAACTTCAACTCTGAAAGACAGAATGTTAAACAAAAATCCAGGATATCACATTGTATGTTTTTTTAAAAGAATTTATTTGTCTAATGGTGCAGAAAATGAGTAACTGGTCAATGACAAAAGTTAATCTCAGTACTTTGTAATTCAAACTTGGTTGGCAATGACAGAGGTTAAATACGTTATTTTGATCTTCAACAGGTTTTGTCCACGCTGTAGCTGGTATTTTTGCTCATTCTTTAATGCAGGTCTTTTTTAGAGCTGCATTGTTACAGCAATGTCGCTGGGGAAGAAAGACATTCCACATGCACCACAAATTCTCTATTGGATTGAGATCTAGAGACAGGCTAGGCCACTCCAGAACATAGAAATGCTCTTTACGTAGCCACTCCTTCGTTACCCGGGCGGAGTATTCAGGATTATTGTCATACTGGAAGATACAGCCATATTTCATCTTCAGTTCAGTATATTTATATAGTGCCATTTTACAACAAATGTCATCCCAAGGCTCTTCACAACAAATTTGCTTCAGTTCAATCCTACACACATTCATCATCATCAATCATACATAGTCCTCTCAGTAATCTCTCATACTGAGCAAGCATGTAGAGGAAAAACTCCGCTTTAACAAAAAGAACCTCCAGCAGAATCTGGTTAAGTACAAGCGGCCATTTACCATGACTGTCATTTACCATGACTAGGGGTTTGTATCTCCAACAGTTGATCTCTTCTCACTAAGCTTCTCATTGCAGTATAGTGCAGATATACAATCTTGTCCATGGTGTCCTTGGACAACTCTCTGTTCTTGGATATGGTGGAGGTTGGAGTCTGACTGTTTGAAAGTGAGGACAGGTGTATTTTATTTGGTTAATGAGTTCAAACAAGTGCTATTAATACAGGTAACAAGTGAAGGATAGAGCTTCTTGAAGAAGAAGTAACAGGTCTATGAGGGGCAGAATTCTTAATTCCAAAATTCTTATTTTCTGCACTATTATACAATTAACTTATTTTAAAAAAACATACAATAGGATATCCTGGATTTTTTTACATTCTATCTCTCACAGTTGACATGTACCTGTGTTGGAAAATTGCCACCCTCTATCACCATTTTAAGTAGCAAAACTTGCAAAATTGATGGCTGCCTCACTGTATACCACCATTTTTCAAATCATAACCCTAATCACCCCTATTTTTCGTCTTTCTCCCAAGATATTAAATGTAAAAGTGAAAGGTTTGGTGATGGACCATTAGGTTTTGAGGCTGTGTTGGGCTGCAAAGAGGGCAAAGTGGGAGAAATAACAGCAGTTTGTCAATTATATGGTGAAGATGGAGGATATGGAAACATCCAAGACAACTGCGTCTTGGAAGTTATAAATAATCTGCTGGATCAATCAGAGGTGATGTTGGTTCTAATGGCTGCACTGACTAAATTATTGCATTGGAGGAACTGTTCGTGCTGTTCCTCTAGAAATTGTTTTATTCACCGCAGTTTGGGCAAGTTCAGCTAGTTATGTAACAAAAAATACAATGCAAAACTTTCAAGGTTATTTAAATATATATATATATATATGTTGCATGAACCGAAATAACCTATATAAATATATTTTTTCACATATTACAGGTGTTGGATGCAATTACTTATCCGCTGTTCTTACAGCAACTCCGTAATGTGACTGTCAACTTCACGGATGAAATAGCAGACTCTCCAGCAAACATTGAAGCCATTGTGAGGATCCTCAGTAATGTAGCAAATGCATCGTCTTCACTAAAAATTAAAATAGACCAAGATTCCATGGAGGTAGGTAATTATTTGTTATATATATATATATATATATATATATATATATAATTTTTGTCAACTTTAATAGATTATCCTTTTTTATTATAGAACATCCTGGTAACTGCAGGCGCTCTCACTATTGAGAGGACAGAGAATTCATGGAACACCCTCAACAACAACAACTCAGGAAAGGCAGCGAAAGTAAAGGGAAATGTCAAAGTACAAAGTGCCAGCTCTTCACTACTGAACTCTTTTGAAATAATAACAACCAATCTTGTTGATAAGTCTTTCAACATTGACACACCCTATATTTACTTGAAGAAAATTACATCTGTAAAGACTTTCAGTGGTGAATGTAACTCCTTAGTTAAAATAGACATTTCCAACACAGGTGGAGAAAATCACAGCATGACCATAATAATATTTTGTTCCATGCACAAGGTGCTTCCTGCAAGAGATAAACACAATTCATCATCCAAGTTTATTAATGGAAAAATTGCACTTATTAAGCCTGAAAGCAAAGTCACAAATATTTCTTTAACATTTGATGTTTTAAATGATACCCTGGTAAATTCTGAATGCGTTTTTTGGGATTTCAACCTCTTTGATGGTCTTGGTGGATGGAGTGATGAGGGCTGCATGCTAGTATTTAATGAAAAGGGAGAGGTAAGTTGCAACTGCAACCACACCACCTCGTTTTCTATTCTTATGTCACCTTGCAGTCCTGATGACCTTTTACTAGCCTACATAACCTACGGTGGAGTTGGCATATCTATGGCATGCTTGGTCATATGTCTCATCATTGAAGGCATCATATGGAGGACAATAAGGGACAACACGACGTTGTACTTTCGTCATGTCTCCATTGTTAACATTTCTGTGTCTCTCTTGAGTGCAAACGTTTGGTTCATTATTGGAGCGACCATTGCAGATCAAAAAGAGAAAAACCCTTCAGCATGTGTAGCGGCTACCTTTTTCATCCATTTTTTCTACCTTGCGCTGTTCTTCTGGATGCTAGCCTCAGCCCTACTATTGCTGTACCGCACCCTTAGTGTCTTTGATGGAGGGCTGTCTAAAATGTCCATGTTGGTCACTGGATTCTCTTTGGGATATGGTGCACCACTGATCATTGCAACAGTGACTATAGCCTCGACAGCTCACTCAAACAAATATATTCCAGAAAAAGTCTGTTGGCTCAAGTGGGACGACTCCAAAGCTCTGCTGGGGTTTGTGATCCCTGCACTTATGATAGTGGCTGTAAACACCATAATCCTCATTGTGGTTATATCCAAGATGCTGAGAAGAAGAGTAATTTCTGTCCAAGCAGGAGAGAGGCGTGGTCTGGTGGTTATTGTCAGAAGTTTGGCTGTGCTAACACCAATTTTTGGTCTAACATGGGGTTTGGGAATCGGAACTATGGTTGACCCAAAAAATATTGGAATCAGTGCTGCGTTTGCTTTCTTCAATTCACTGCAGGTAATAATAAATACTATTTATTTAATATAGTTATTTGTTAGTGAATGAACCGTAACACTATATACATAAATACTGAAATTACCTCAACTATGTGTTTCTAAAGGGTTTCTTCATTCTGATGTTTGGAACACTGTCGGACAAAAAAGTGAGTTTGCCTCAGCTGTCAGACTGTGGTAGCCAAACGTGGCTTAAGTGGGTTGCCAGTATGGAGTCCCGCTGCGTCCATCTCAGTCGTTGTGTCCTTGGGCAAGACACTTCACCAGCCATGCCTGCTAGTGGTGGTCAGAATGCCTCAAGGCATTCTGACCACCACTGACCACCAGCTGTTGTTACCATGTAGCTTACCACGACCAGTGTGTGAATGTTTGGGTGAATGACTGAATGTGGAATGGTCCTCTGACTAAAAAAGCGCTATGGGGAACCTAAAGGTGCATTTAAACCGCAAGCTTTGTCAGCGTCAAGCAACACTCATAAAGCGACTAGTTCGACGCATATACATAGAAGATACATTTTTAAGCTGAAGCTTGCAAAGCTCATTGGCAGGCCTTTCTCTGCTGGACATTTTAAACATTAGCAGATCGTGGTTGGCTAGGCAGCGTTGACATTAGGCAACGTCACTACAGTGAGACCCTCTGATTGGTTGCCGTGCTGCTTCAAGAGCGTTAAGACCTTCAAAATTTCAATTAGATGAACTTCTGCATTGCTATCGTTATGCGGTGTTGAGCTTGAAACCCAGGAAACGCTTGAAAAGTTGACGGAGCCACCGCTCACAAAGCACCGCAGAGACTGCAACGCTCCTCGAACAGCCTCGACCATAGACGTGTACTCTTTTACTCTTGTAATCTTGATGCTGCCAACACTGACAAAGCCTCCGGTCTGAATACACCATAAGTCAGGCCCGTCTCCTTCCAGTCCATGGGTCCCCTACTGCCCAAAAAAATTAATGAGAGTCAATGGAGCCATAAAAGTTATTTTCTGATCCTTTTTGAAATGTGCCATGGATTGAACATATGATGTCCATGAATTTTAAAGACTAATTTTGATGCAGAGAAAACATTGATTTTCGACCGGTGGCTAAAGTTACTTTAGGTTTTGTGTATAAATGGTTAGCGGACTACATCTGCAGAAGAGCGAGGGTGGTAGCCTCCAGGACGAAGAAAGGAGCATTAAATACGGAGAAAACCACAATAAATTTGACCATGTGGTAAGTGGCACCTATGTCGAGGGTAAAGCAGTCGGTGGAGTGAGAGCCAGCATGCGGGAGAAGCTCTACAAGCTCTCGGCGAGTTTTTTACCTGCCATAGCTGGCGCTAGCTTGCGTTAGCTGTGTGATGTCATATATGCGACTTTTGACTTTCTCATTTGTAGGCATTTTAATTGTGAAATTTTACAATCAAATAAATTCCACATCACTTGACAAAAACAGTCGAGATGCATATGATTGGTTATCATTTAAACTGAGGTACAACATATATCTGATTCAGGACGTAAGAAAAAGCAGACCAGAAAAGAACTTATTGCTCCAATGACTTCCATTCAGAATTTTTTCGGCCAGGGGACCGTTTGGCTGACCGGAAGGGGAGGAGACTTAAGCTCCCCATACAAATGCAGGCTATTTACCATGTAAGAAAATAGTTTCATTGTAATAAGCTTTTTATGCAGTGTACTAACCCAACAACTCTTTTTTAGCAACTGTCAGCCATAACAAAAACTGTCATCAGCCAGAGCAGAACATCTGTAAGTACCTTTTAGTCACTCAAGTTTAATCTCTTTTATTGTTTGTTCTTGTTGTATTATCCTAGGATTTTTCCTCTTCTTTTTTTTCTCTAGACTATCAGACCAGAATCCTCATTCAGTCTGGTGAATTTCCTCTGGAACTTAAAAAGAGCAGCAGGTATGTCAGTTTGTAAAAATGCATAACTGATTATAAAAATAGCCTTAATGGAAGGCAACAGGACTTGGTTCTTGTTGTTTAAAGGGTAGGGATCCATAATTCTGAAACATGTTTCGGTGTTATGGTCATTTTATAAAGCACAATTATCCCTAGTTTAGGCCAAATAACTTACTGATTCACCCGATCTATCTTGCGAATTATTTTGGTTGTCATCACTTGCGGGCTGGTACTTAATACAGCTAACATGATTGGACTTTCAAATACTAAATTGGTGAGTAAAACAGTTATACAATCGCACAACACAGTAGATCCAGCCCCTCAGGTCAAGACTCAGAGGTTAATGTAAACCTTAAAAACATTTCCCTATATAAGCATTGCAATGTGCACAGTTAGGGAGAAAAGAGGTGATTGAAAAGAAGCGAGAAAGAAGCATATGCAACCTTAAAAAAGATATTCCACTCCAAGCCCCTGCTTTTTAAACTGGAAAGCCAGGTATGGCATAAACGCACCAAATTTTGAGTGTCCTCCACACACAAACAACATGTAAACAACACGTAAACAACACACAAAGATTATCAAAACATAAACAATGTGTAAAAAACATGTTAATGATCTGCAAACAACATTAACTTAACATGTGGAGTTATGTCACTTCTGATTGGCTTCCAAGACCTTGGAATGACCCAGTACCACAAGCAGAAAAGGGGGGAGCTCAGCATATCACAGCAGGCTGCAGATTACGCTACTTTTGTCATCTGCTAGAATCTCCTGAAGGTGACAATTGGAAGAAATTTCAACCTTATCATTTTCACTAGACGTCAGTTATATGGTTAAAATAATACATTAAAATAATACAGGCGTACTATTAATTTTTTACATAACAGTTGTTCCATTCTGACAAGACACTGCATAGGATGACTAACAAGCGTCCGGTGGGGAGTCATGATGAACGGAGGTTTTGACCAATAAAAGGGTAACTCAAATTTCTTTTAATACAAATAGTTTTTCCCTCATTATTTTGAGCAATTAATTTAATATTGTGGTGATTCATTGTCAACCTCGCCCTTCCTCCCACGCCGGTGCAGTGTTACCTGAGTAACAAGTCGACCTCGTTGTCGGTCCACACCAAAAACTCTCTCTTCCTCTGAGCAGCCATTGTTCTCTTCAGTGGGACAAACAGATATGTACTGTTCTGTTGAGGTTCTAGTTTATATTTTGTAGGCGCCGGCAGTGACGTAGGTTATATGCATCAGTCTTTGTTTTGCGCGTCTTCTCGTGCATGCCTAGTATATGCACAGGTTGGTATGGGATTACGCAATCATGGGACCCTAAACGTGGCGTAAATGCTCAAGTTGAGTGGATAACTGTGGTTAAAGCGGGACCTGTGAGTTTTTATGCTCACAGGCCTGTATTGCCTCAGGTTGTAGCCGGATTCCACCCATTTAAACAGGGTGTGTGCTAGACGGTCTTTGTTCTTAAGGATGCATTGTGCTTTCCTCCTACAACACTGGGTGTATATGCAGTCCATGGAGGGGAGATCATATCCAATGATTCCCTCTGCATTCTTAAAGACCCGATGTAATATTTTACTCTCACCAAGTGTGGTGTTTCTGTACCACACAGTAATACAGCAAAGGAGAACACTTTCAACGAGCCCTCTGGAGACTTGTGTGAGGGGCTGGATTTCAAGTTTGGTCTAATTTAGCAGCCTGAAGAAATGTAGCCTCTGCTGAGCTCTTTTCACCGTAGCTGCAATGTGTTTTGCCCAGCTGAGGCTTTTGCTTATCAGAAGACCTTGAAACCTGTAGCTGTCAGTCCGCTCAACCACAGTTCCCTTGATGACTAGAGAGGGGGGTATTTTTTTCCTTAAATCCACTATGAGTTCTTTTGTTTTGTCCAGATTAAGAACCAGGTCATTACCTTCCCCACAGACCGTGATTTTGTGGACGAGTTCCCTGTATGATAACTTGTCCTACCCTTTAATCAGGTCGATGATGGTCGTGTCGTCAGCATACTTGATGTTATTTTCCTGGTTGGAGGGACAGTCATATGTGTAGAGTGAAAACAGTTTAAGGCTGAGGCAGCAGCCCTGTGGGGTTCCTGTGCTCACTGTGAGCTCAGTAGAGACCTTCTCTCCCATTCTCACCACTTGTGGCCTATTTGTAAGAAAGTCTAGGATCCAGGTGGGTACTCCCAGGTCTACCAGCTTTGTGGTCAGCTACAGCGGCCTGAGAGTGTCGAAGGCTGAGCTATAATCCAGGAACAGAACTCTTGCATAAATGTTATCTGAGTCCAAGTGTTGCAGAATTAAGGGATGTGCTAGTGCCACTGCATCATCCACTGATCTGTTTAGTGGTAGGCAAACAGAAGGGGCTCAACTGTGTCTGGAACCATAGTTGTTGCAGGACCAGCTTTTTCAGACACTTCATTGGAAATGAAGTGGGTGCTACTGGTCTGTAGTCATTCATTGTAGTGGTGTTAGGTTCTTTTGGAACTTTACTATGACAAATTACTTAAAGATGTTTGATACTGTTTCCTGTGAGAGAGGAGTTGAAGATGTCAGTGTACACTTCTGTGATCTGCTCTGCACAGACCCTCAGTACTCTTGGTCCTACTAGGTCAGGTCCCGCTGCCTTGTGGGGGTTCACTCTCCTCAAGGCCCCGAGGACCTGTGTCTGCGTCACCTGAATTGCCTTCTCCTCTAGATAACAGGAAGCCTTTAGTGGGGTGTCGCTGTTTAGTTGGTCAAACAGTGATTTCTGTACTATATACATTTCAGCTGCAGTAGTCAGATAAATGAAAGACTAATGATTGGATTATAATTTACTTTCAATAATAGATTAGGTTATTTTCCAACTTTGATGGAAATGTTGTCAGGTCCCTGGTTGTCCGTTCCTGCGTCGCAGAAGGGTCTCTCTCTGGCAGCTGGATGCTGAGATAGCGAGAATTCTTCGCCTTCAGCGCAAAGCAGTATTCTGGCATGCTCTCTACACAAACACAGCATGTCAACATGTCTTAAACAAGCAAAAATATTAAATGAATATTTTGTTTCTGGCAACCCACCTGCAATAAAGAAACCAGACCCATTAAATGTAATTTAAAATGGTCCCTCGTTTATTGCTTAATCTGCAAAGTTGTCATGTTTATTTTTTTACAGTTCTTATGTTTTAAGGCTGTAAAACCCCTTGTCACACACTTTTTATACTTTTCTCAGACATACAGTAACATTTACTCACATTTGTCAATAGATGTAATACTCAAACCTACAGAGATTTAAAACATAAAATTATTAATATGCAGAATGGTCTCTCCGCTCTTGCGCCGCTAGGGTGCATCTCTCTCCACTGAAGGTCTCATAGCAGGTGTCATTTCCGAGTGAGGAACATAGCTATGGACAGTTGTTTGTGCTGTTTTTTCTTCTGGATGAATAGATTATTATAACCAGACATAATAAATTTGGCAAGCGCCGGAGACATGACAGGAGGAGATTGACAATTGCTTCTAATAATGTAGGATGCAGAACACAATGCACATTAGTACGCTGTAAAGAAAGCATTTAAATTGTGCTATTAAAAAAATCCACGAAACAGTAAAGCAGTGAAGGGTGGACCATGTTATAGCAAGGGAACTTAAGAACTGTATTTTTTCCATCTTTAAACGGGTACCATTTACATTGCAGGACTCTGCCCTGTAGCTGACTAGCTACCAGTCTTTTAAAACACATCTACTGCAAAGAATGCTGTAGCATATGAGCAGAACGAAACATGCAAGGAGCACAAGTGACTTTTAAATTAGTACTGGTAAAGAATTCTTGCATTAGGTTTGGTGGGGACAAACCCATCAATCATAAATATTGCTGGGAACATGTCCCCGGCGTCACCAGTTATAATAACGCCTATGGCCACAGGGATATCCCTTTGGCTGAATGGTTAGCGTATGGACAGAAAATACACTCACAATTCTGTAACTTTGGGTAATTGCAGGGTTTTGGTAAAATGTACACACAAATATCAAGACATGAATAGAGTCTCAAAACCCCTTGTGTAGTTGTCACTCTGATCTGTGTGTAAACATGGTTTTGTCTGTGTGTATCAGGCGATTGTTACACACAAACAGGGTGACACAAGTTACAAATCCGATATTACTCACACACTAATATGAGTCTTTTTTCTCTCCATACTAGCACGCATGACTCTCACCCAGGAGTTGTGGGATCCAATCCCGCCCGGGCCCTCGTTGTGCACCTTGCCACAATTGGCGTTGCTAGCAGGGTCCATCTAATACTGGTCATAAGTTAATGGATTCGAAATAGGTGGCACCCTGCGCTGAGAGCGAGGACATGCTTGTGAAAAGAGGGGAAGCAAGTGATAGTGTGAGGGGACCTTCACTGTGGCTCTAATTGATCATATGCCCTGGCTGCTTGGCCACATGGATATCTCTTTGGCTGAATGGTGTAGAATTAAATTTTTGTAAAAAATAATTCAGTGAATGTTCAAGCAGAGACAAGGAGCCAATTTCCAGTTCTCAGTTTTATTTTAAACAGATTAACAGATATGCAGTTTTACAGAGAAACATGCCCATTTTCTCTGGGCCAGATAAAGACATCTGATGACGAATGGTTTTTCATGCCATAACTTTATAGACATCCAAAACTTCCCAGAATCTGGGCGTCTCTTCTCCCTCGGAATCTGCTCCAATCAGAACGTTTTTAAAAAGTGTCTTGACCCCGACTGGTCCGTCAAGAATTATGCATTCATAAGATGGAAGTGTCCTCCTCTTGGGTCCAAGTCAAAAGTTCATTCTGAGTTTTATGGTTCGTCCTCCCTACATCTGGCTTCCTAATCTACACATCCTAATCTACAGACATCCTGGTTTTACAGCATGCAGTAAATTACCCAAGAGTTTTATTGCTTAAAAGCTTACCCCAATTAAAATACTGGTAAGAATGTGTTTTACAACCATGAATCATATAAAACAGACTTTTACCTCTGAATGATTAACTGTATATAAAATAGCCCCAAAAAAGTAAAATACAACAATGGTTAGTGGCATGACTCTCACACGGGAGTCATGGTATTGAATCCCGCCTGGGCCCTCGTTGCATGCCTTGCCACAACAGGTTATTGAGCTTAAATGAGGGCCCGGGTGGGATTTGATCCCCAGACTCACGAGGGGAGGTCATGCATGCTAACCAGTCCAAGGGATATCTCAGTGGCCAAGTAGCCAGGTCACATTATCAATTGGAGTTATTATGACAGGACCCCTACACTGTCGCATAAACAAGAGAGACGGGACAGAAAAGCCGATCAGTTTCATGATTGAAGGAGAGACAGGAGAGGTAGGTTGAGAGAATGATAGAAGATGCAGCTGCGCAGCGTAAAGACACAGAAAACTCCACCATTGTGTCTTTTTTTTTCAAAAGGAACGCAATTTGTCCGGTACAAATCACGTTCCTTTTCACCTCAATGTGGAACTCATATTTTCTCTGAATAGGGGACAACTCAGTTTTTATAGGATGTTTGGCAACCCTACTAACTAACCTTGAATAAAATGAAATTCACTATCATTAACATCATAGCACCCAGTACAAGTTATTGTAACTGGTTGTAAAAAGTTAGCAAGCACAATGAAGATTAAACTACACCTAAACTTGGTTTATATCTGACCCACATAGAGTGCAGTTCATAACTTCTTACCAGAGTTTCAGTTCCCCCTGCCACTCAGGGACAAATTGTGCTAGGGTGTAGAGAAGCTTGGTTTGTGGTGCAAATCAGGTTCATATGGAAAAAGTCAGTTCACACTTGATATGGTCATTTATAGTCACAGGGGGTGTTGGGAGTAATGGCGTGTATAACGGCGTGTATAACAGTGTGTATAACGGCATTACTATTAATTTTTACATCACAGAGTATTCTAATTAATTAGTTTTCCAAACGTTACAACAATTTTACCATTACTGGGGATGTAAAGTATTACAACGTGGTTGAATGAAGCGCGGTGGTGTCAGGCTTTCTGAAAGTCACAATTCTAGATGATGACGCTGCTGCAAATATGATATATAATAATAAGGAGGCTGCATTGCCACTAGCTCCTGAAGGCGGTGCCGGTTATTTGTTTTTTGATAAATCTCCATACATCCCAGAAAATACCTGTGAAATCCACCAAAAAAGTAAACCCAAAATATTAATAAATTGATGCTCAACACATGAGGAACATAATACACCGATATTTCTGATTAATATGTTACTGTAAAATATGTGATATTTTTCTGCACTATAGCTTTCAGTTCATGTAACCCGGTGACATCAAATCAATCTTAACATGTCTTACTACTCCTTACTAGATATAAAGAACCAGAAATTTTTTTTTTCGAAATTTGATTGCATATCAAATTTTATATTAATAATCATAATTTAATAAATGTAATAATTTATTAATATTTTCTCATATTTCAGGTTTTCCTTCAGTAGCTTTCAGGTCATGTGACCAAATGAAACGAAATCAATCTTGAAATGTCTTAGTACAACCAGATAGATTGTGCTCTGTTTATTGTGCAATATTACAAATATATAGATTTGCACAACTAATTGGACAGATTTACCTTTGTTTGAGTTTACCCACAAATGTCTGTCTTCGTTTTGCACTTTAATCAAAATGGTGGGATTATGTATTTCCAATATTTATTTTTTGTGTATTTTTTTTTTTCTGCATACAGATTCAATCTTATTCAGTCAAGTTAAAATACCAAATGTTCTAAAATGCTTTCTATATGGTGTTTTATTTGTTATTCAGTTATAAAAATATTTGACCTTATAGATATAGAAATAATAGTTACTTTGCCGAGTAACTAATTACCTTTACAGTGTAGTAACTAAGTTACTAACTCAATTACTTTTTGGAAAAAGTAATTTGTAACTATAACTACCTTAATTACTTTTTTAATGTAAGATGCCCAACAATGGTCGCGGCTAGTATACGACAGTATCCAGTTCAAACTAAACTCCAATGAACCCCCAAAATATTCCAATATAAGAAAACACGAGTTCTGCACAGCAAAAAGTTAATGCATCAGTCATGTTTTTTTTTTTTTTTATATTCCTCAAGTTCATTTTTATTTAGTGGTGTAATAATTCTGCTGTACAACAGTTATTACACCACTAAATAAGTAATATACTTGACAAATCTAAAAAAAAACATGACAGATGCATTAACTGTTTGCTGCACAGAACTCATTTTTTATTTTATTTTGAAATGAGGTGGTGTTTTAGGGGTTAATTTTAGCTTAATTTGAATTGGATCCTGCCGCAACATCCTGGAACGCTGTTATTCTTAGACTTACACTGTCCCTCCGCAGTGAACCGTGGCCACAAAGAGTAGGCCTACATGGAATCAGGGGAAAAATACATTCCTGATGAACTGAAATAACTGTCAACGGCAGTGAATAGGCTACTATGCCCATATCAAATGCAGAATGTGTACAGACCTTTTTCCACATAAATCTGATTTGTACTAGAAGCCAAGTTTTTTCTACACAACATCACCATCCGTCCTGCTCTTTCTCAATAGGCTACTGTCGGACTTCTTTTGACCAAGTTCAGTCCATGTCAGGTTGTGGGTAGTGAAAGGACCCATGGACTGCAAGATGTGGGCTGTCGTTTCATAATGATCTAATAAAATATTATAATTTTTCAATCAGAACAAAATTAACTGATTAAATGTTTCATTTGTTCGTTGTAGTTGAGTGTCACCGTTAATGTATTGTTTTCAACATTTTGTCATGTTTACAGCAGGATAAAAAGTCTGAACTCTGAGTCTGCTCCCCCTGCAGGGTGGGAGAGGGAGAGAGGGGGAGATGGGCTATGAAGCACCACAACAATATTACATCATTTGCTTAAAATAATGAAGAAAACACTATGGGTATTAAATGGGTATTGCGCTACCCTGTTATTTGCCAAAACGTCCGTTCATCGTGACTCCCCCTAGACTCTTTTTTTGCAGAGTCTTGTCAGATGTGCATCGACGACTGATGAGTGTGCGCACGCAGCATGAGAATGCACACATAATAACTGGCCGCTCGCTGGAGCTTGTGTTAGCCACCCAAACTGCATCTGGTCTTACACCTAAACAAATTCAGCTTGGAACAACTATTAAGTAAAAAGTAAATTATACGATTTATTATTTGTGTGTATTATTTTAATTATAATAATAAAAAAATGTAGAAAAAGATAAAGTATATTCAAAATATCACCTTCAGGAGAGTCTAGTAGATGATAAAAATAGCGTTATCTGAAGCTTGCTGTGATTTGCTGAGCCCCCCACTTTCTGCTTGTCCTGGGTCACCAAGTGGGTGTTGGAGGCCGATCAGAAGCAACAAAACCCTACATGTTAAGTTCATGTTTTTTTAAACATGTTAATGTGTAAAAGATACGAAATTTTGCATGTTTGTCTCTCCTGGCTTTCAATATTCCACTTGACGCGTAAGTAATAGAGCCGTTTTTCTCGCGAAATCAGCAGCACGTCCCATCCCCCTGACAGCATTTCAGACTTATCACTCGCAAAAGCGTTCCTCTCAGGAGATCATGGAATCACAGCGGTATTGCAATTGCATAAATTAAAGGGTAGAACGCAGGGAAAATATGCAATTATATCTTCATATTTAGCATAAACTCACCATCCACTCCCAGAACTGCAAAAAATTTCAGTCCATGCCTTCTTTTTCATGTTGTCTTTGTAAAAATAGTCACTGGCATCATATAAACCGTAGTATTTAAATATTTTCCCCCTCTTCTCTGTTAATAAAACCACAATATTTACACTTCTACTCAATTTTCAGCTTAAATACATCTAAGAAAAAAAAGTACAGTTAAAAATTTATATGAAAAATACTAAAACATATTCAACAGGACACTACCCATATCTGCAATTTGGTCAATCATAATTCTTGAGACCATGAGGGCATTTTGTGTATTTCTTTGAAATTTACCATCCATAGTTCACATCAGTTTAGTATTTTTCATAAGCTCATCCATTCTTTCTTTATACTGATTTTTAAGACATCACAATAAATGCAGATCTACTACTTCTGCACTACAGAAATTACTTTTACATGTTACATGATGATTCAGTTCTGTGACATTGTTTTAAGCTACTTATAATGTTAGACTTGGTTTTAAACAACAAGACACACATTTGTAGTTTTATCTGTATTAGGAAACCCTTGTGTACAGAATGTGTGATTAATAGTAACAAAAAAAAGCAGTTTTCCCTTTTGCCCTCTGGGAGGTGCTACTGGAACAAACCAAACAGCCCTAATAGCTTGTTGTTATAGCCCAATAAAACATAGAGCTACAAGGCAAGTGCTCAACAGACTTCTTAATTGCACTTTAAAATGCTCCAATGTCTGATCATTTGTTTACTTTGTACTTAAGTATTTCTATTTTACTTCTATGTTTTCTTAGCATAATACATTTGCAAGCATTTTTAAAATTAACATTTTGTTATTTTTACAGATTCTGGTAAAGGATACCGTCGGTCTTCTAATGCATCTGAAGACGGCCGACAACTGGGAAAGTCAACCGAGGGACTGAAATAGCTTTTTGTCTCAATAGATAAAACTGTTTGTATTATGTTTTAATGTTAATGTTATGTTTTAAGATTTAAGCGTGATTTTATTTTTGCCATTTTAAAAGTGACACCAAGGATGTTGGTGCAAAGATTTATTTGCATGTTTGTTTCAGTCTTTTAGAATTAGTTGTGGCATAATGGTAAATGAACACACATAAAGACATTATACAAACCTGAGCACGTCCTATACACAATGATTCATTTGTGGGACCGATTCGGGGGAAATTGCGCCAGAATTGTCAAAGTAAGCCTGGCTTTTGACATTAGCTCGTGTGATGGAATACCCTTTGTTTACTTCAAATCCACTTGTAAGGAACACATCGATCAATGTTCCAACCAAAACTATTCACACTACTTAAGCATTTCAACGTTTCTGGCAAGGCAATCAAACTTTTCTTGAACTAGATGTGACAGGTTTTTATTTTTTTGTGTTAGCTTCTCCTCATCCAAGATCTTTCCTTAGGTCCCCTTCTTTTTTTCTTGTTGGCTCTCTGGTTATTTAATGTTTATATATAGTTATATAGACATTGTTTTTGCCACATTAATGATCTCCTTCGAGTATATTTCATAATTTTCGTTAAATTTCACTATTACTGTTTTTGTACTTTGATTATTCACGTGTTGTCAATTCATTTATTAAAAATAAATGTCATATTCTTGCCATTTTTGTGTAGTCCCTTCTCTTCATTATCACTTGCAAGGCATAAACCTTAAAAGTATTTGATTTTTATTATACCTACCCAGATAAAACAGCCTAACAAAGATACAACAATTAACTCAAACGCCTTTCTTGTTTTCAGAGACCTCCTCTATGTAATGTGCAAAACAAACTGGCTTTTTTCCTAAGAGCAGAAATAAGTGAAACAGTAGATATTTGTTTCTGCAGTACAGCTAGAAGTATCTCTACTAACAGAGAATCAAGTGATGACGATGACTGTTGTTTTGCCTGCGGGGGGCGTGGTCACCGGAGAGACCAATGTACCATGAGGCGGAGTCAAGGCCCCACGCAGAGGACGTCAGCAAGCTGACTGATCAGCGTTGTGGACCTCCAGTTCAGTGCTAGGAGATTTCTCTTTTTCACCAGCAGATGGAGTTGGAGGTCTGACACACACACACACACAAACACACACAGACACATGTTTATTTTGAAAGTGATAGTCAATCGGATTTAAGTAATGAAACACATTCTGAGAGCGACAAACAGTCTGATTTTACTGATCAAACACTTAGTGAAAGTTGTGATGATCTGGTTGATGAAAATGTTTCTTGTATTGAACAACCTGTTGATGATGGAGAAGTTGTTTTTTGTGATACAAATCCAGATGCCAGCAATGAAAATGCTGCAATTTCAAATGTGACAGCCAGCAATGAAGAACTTGCTTCCTGCACTAACCATTCAGATCAAAGTTCTAACCCTCACACTTTGATTACAGAAGCCATCGCACATCTAGAACATCAACAAACGCCAGTAACAGGTACGTACCAGGTACGTACGCATATCTGACTTCTGATGCGTACAAAGCCTTACCTATCCTGTCTCTCACTGTCTCAGGTACATCTGTTGAATTTCTGGACGATAGCGGCGCCACCCACACAGAGTTGAAGCACACAGCCCTGCGTTCCACCACCAAAACTAAGTGGGAACCATGTTTTCTCAATTTCAGCATCTGGTCAGGTTGTGAAAGAATAAATCGGTTGCCCACTCCGTTTTCAATTGGGAGATGGGCCATCTTAAAAACATGGATTCTTAATCTCTGAGCAATGTCCTGTGAATTTATTAGGCAGAGATTTAATGTGCAAGCTAAACATTTCTAATTTTTCATCGCCCGAGGCATTGAGGTTGTTCCTGCCCAGGAGAACCCAATCCTGACAGCAGTGAAACACACGCCTCCTGATCTCACATTTGAATACCAGTGGAAGCTGTTAACAGGTACCACGACCAAAAACCTCCTCGAGACGGCTCAGAACCTGGTAAGTCCAGCTTCTGTTTTCATGCCAGAGGAGGAACTACATTGCACATCCCACGATTCTGCAGGACCAGACATTGAATGTGAGCAGGCATGGTTCACCACCGACACAGACACTTCAAACATAACCTGTATTTTGTAGGATACATATACATCAGCAGTGACAATCTATCTCACACCTGAAAGAAAAAAAAAATTACCGATTAAAAAAATGTGATCCATGTATTTCTCTCTCTAAACCTGAGGGTGAAGAGTGGGAAATGGGGTCAAACCTCATTCATCATGAAAATGGGACTTTTAAAGCTAAGCTTGCTAAGTGTTTTGAGGAAACAGGACTGTCTTGGGTCAAAGCGTTGCCTTTGGCTTTTACATGAGGAGGAAAAAGAAACCCAAAATAATCTGAGTCCTTTTGAGGTTCTTTTTGGCAGACATCCTGCAGTGGTGTTAAACCCACCTGCAAAACCGCATCTCTCTACAGACCTCTGTGAGGATGCTATGTGCCTTGGCTGCTGCTGCTAATGCAGATGGCTCCCATGATGGTGTTTCCTGGCTCATCTGTGCTCAGTTTTGAAGGGGGGGTTGGGGGGGGGTCATTTTAAATCTGGAAAGCACTTTGAGGAACTGTGTTTGAAAAGCGCTTTATAAATAAAGTTTGATTTGATTAGAAGCTGCTGACTTCACTGATGTTTGCAAATAACAGTGAGAAATCATTTTACATCACATTTAGTTTGAATGATTTGATTTTCATAGAATCCTTCAATCATGACTTACGTACATGTGCAGTCATCTTAATCTCTGCAGAAGCACCAGCGCTGATGAACTAATGCGACCCAAGGTGATCCAGAAGGATTCAACTGGATGGAAGAACAACTGAATTTAGCACCCATATCATCTAATAAGATAGTTTCATATAATCACAATAATTAAATTCTTGGATAATTTACATTATTTAGCATTCTTCACACACTGCTTCACATGTGAACTCAGACATGAGAGAAATAGATTTAAAATGAGATATTTAAAATGAGGAACCCAATCCTTGGACCTGTCGCACAGCTGGGTTTAGATCTAGACTCTGGTAGTTTCCTGAGTGAAGATGGTGTTGTGAGTGCTGGGCCAGGAGAAGAGTTCTGTGGTCTCATTTATAAAACTTTGCATAGAATCCTTACTAAAACCATACTTCAAAAAGTGTTTTTTTTAAATACTTAAACCTAGTAACTTTTTTTAATCTATGAAACTGAGTAAGCACAGCTGAACGCAATATCTGCTTCAAAAGTCCCACTCACCAGGCCAACTATTGAAACCGAGAGACGGAGGATCAATCCCATACAGACTGAAGATTTATAAGATGATAAGAATTATGAGGCACAGAAAACAGGTTTATTTTAATCAATTTATCAATCCCTGTTTATCTACAGTCATGTGAGAAACTTAGGACACCCTATGAAAGCCTGTATATTTTAAAATATATTTGGCCATATGGCTATTTGAATCCAATTTTGATGATATTGAGGGATCCAAATAATATAACTAGAAAACTAAAAAATAACAGCTTTTTTTTTTTTTACATTGTGACATGTAATTTATGAATGTGCAATTTCTGGTGAGTAATAAATTAGGACACACCCAAATATTATCCGATTTAAAACGATTAAAAATCAGACAGGTGTATGATATCAGGTGCACATGACCAGTAGATCATTAACTAGCTTTTTAAAAGAGCCTTGCCCAATTTAAACCTCTGATTTAGTTTGGTGTGCTCCTGATTGTTGAATGGTTGAAGTGAGCGCCAGAGTGAGATCTAAAGAGCTGTGTGATGCCCTCGGAAAGAAGATTGTGCACACATGAGTCTGGAAGGGATTTAAAAAGATCTCAAAAGAATTGGACGTCAGCCATTCCAACATCCGGAAAATTGCTTACAAGTGGAGGACATTCAAAACAACTGCTACTATGCTCAGGTCTGGCCGTCCAAGCAAATTCACCCCCAGAACAAAACCCAAGATGCTCAAAGAAGTCATCCAAAATACTAAAATGTCATCATGGAAACTAAATCAGGCTCTGGCTACTGTTGATGTGAAGGTGCATGACTCTACTATTAGAAAGAGAAATACACGTTTGATTTTCATGGGAGGTGTGCAAGGAGGAAACCTTTGCTCTGTAAGAAAAAAAATCAAGGCCAGACTGAAGTTTGCCAGAGCGAACATAGACAAAGACCACAACTTCTGGAATAATGTTCTTTTGACAGAGGAGTATAAAGTTTAATTATTTTGACACCAGAACAGTAGACATGTTGGGTGTACACCAAATAAATACAGCCTTCCAAGAAATACCATACCAACTGTGAAACATGGAGGTGGCATTATACTATTTTGGGGATGCTTTGCTGCAGCAGGCCCTGGCCAGCTCTCCACCATAGAATCAATCATTAATTCTGTGTATCAACAGATGCTGGAAGAACATGTGAAACCATCTGTTAAAAAAAAATTAAGCTGAAGCGTTACTGGACAATGCAACATGACAATGACCCAAACCATACCAGCAAATCAACCAAGGACTGGCTAAAAACTAAGAAGTGGAGAGTCCTGGAATTGCCTAATCAAAGCCCTTATCTTAATCCCATTAAGATGTTGTGGGGTGACTTGAAATGGGCTGAACATGCCAGAAAAACCCTCAAACATTTCATAGCTAAAAGAATTCTGCATTGAGGAGTTGGGCAAACTTTCTTCTGATCGATGTCAGATAATGGTGGTATGAGGCTACAAAAGTTATATCAGCCAAAAGAGGCAACACTAGGGGTAGAGTTACCTAACTTTTTCCTCTATTAAAACATTTTTTTTGCTTATATTTGTTTTTGTTTCAGAAAATGTTCATTTTTATTTGGTTGCAATTATGTCACTTTCTCTTCCATTGATAATTAAAATCATGATTCGAAATTGATATGTGAACAGTTAATAAAGAGCTGATTATTTAATGGGGTGTCCTAATTTTCTCACGACTGTATATACTTCAATAAGCCAAAAGGCGACCAAAGTGCTTCAAATTAAGGACAAAAGTATAGTTAGCAATAAGAAAATGTGTAACAAGATTTAAAACGATTTAAATCATATAAATAATTTAAATAGAAGCAGCAGCACAAGCAATAAAACAAAGAAATATAAATATATAACGTTGGGATTGAATGACTACTTCTTGTAGCAACAAAAAGCTTGGAATAAGAGCAAATTAAAACAAAAACTAAATTACAGTAGAATGTAATGGGTTACTGCACTCCTGTTGCTGTAGCATCTGGTCAGGTTGTATCAAAGCCCTTATCTTAATGTATCTGTGCAAAATATTAATTGGGGATCACATATAGAAGAGATGGAGATGGAGAGCAGGTCAGTAAACCTAACATCAAACACAGAACATATATTTTAATAGGACTGCTTTAAGAAATATAAATCAGCTGATCAGCCCGTCATTATGGGCCAGAAAATCTCTAAATCCTGTCCTCATCCAGATGCTGCCAGTGGCTGATCTTCAATGAGCACCAGCAGGATTATACAGGAGTGTCACTGCAGTATATTTGTACTTCACTAATAAGTGCAATTGCTGTATAATCTGAAGACATGCATTTAAAAATACTGTGATATAATTCCTAAGTGCCCATATTTTCATTCAGATTCCCATTATACTGAGCGATCTGTGTTAGTACTGGATTGGCAAGCAGTGGTGGGTGTAGTTACTTTGGAAAGTAGTTAGGTTACAACGTTACCATCAATTAAAAGTAATCAGTTAAGTTACTGCGTTATCTATTCATAAAAGTAACGCGTTAGCGTACTCATGCATTACCAAAAATGCAGCGCATCACACATCCTGCAGTTTAATTGACAGACACAGCCCCCTTTTAAATGCACCAGAAGTCGTGACTCCTGACAATGAATAACGTCAGTCAACCAACTAAATTACTGAAAGATAACAATAACAGGAAAGACAGTCAGCAATAGGCTATTCCACAAGGCGTTTTATTTATGAATTATCACAGAATGAACACAATTTGGGGTAAACCGGCTTGCAGATTTAGATCCATTTAGAAATTACCAACCAGTCAACGATCTAACTGAAATTAACAGCTGCCTGTCAAACAAAAATTACTACAAACCGAATAAAATCATTCACTGCCACACAGGCAAATGACAAATCGCTTAATAGCCGAACAAAATAATATTAAAGTGTCACAAGCCTAAATTCGCTTTAACGTCGTCTCTTACACTTGCTCTTCAAAGTAGTGATTACTTTTTTTAAATTTTAAATTTGAGGTAGAATTTTTGCCGGTCGACAGAAGCTTTTCACCAACACAGAGTGTGCATTTTACCGTTATGTTCTTCTCCTTTTCGTTGACAAATTGAAAATAATGCGCGTACTTCCATAAAGCAAACGCTGTCCTCTCTGCCATCTTGCCGGGAGTTCAGGACCAGGTGCAGGGCACAGACGTATCACAGCCACTGACTTTATGATCACAGCACTTCGGCTCCGCTAATGCATCCGCAGGTGGCACACGAGGTCTACTGTCTGACAAAAGCAGACTGCAGTCGGGGTTTTCCTTTCCTTATCCGAAAAAATTCTTAAAATAACGGATTACTTTTTTTTTTAAAAATAACGAAGTTACTGATTACTTAACGCACAAAACTAACGCGTTAAGTTACACATTTCACGAAAAAAGTAATTAGAGTACTCTAACGCGTTACTTAGTAACGTGTTACCCACAACACTGTTGGTAAGTAATACATGCTTGCTCCGGGGTTATATTTGGGCATAATGATATGATACAGTGCCGGGAAAACGGTTTGACAACACCTGACACGCCATCCATCATCCATCCATCTTCCTCCGCTTATCCGGGGTCGGGTCGCGGGGGCAGTAGCCTAAGCAAGGAGACCCAGACTTGCCTCTCCCCGGCCACTTGGGCCAGCTCCTCGGGAGGAATCCCGAGGCGTTCCCAGGCCAGCTGGGAGACATAATCTCTCCAACGGGTCCTGGGTCTTCCCCTGGGTCTCCTCCCGGTGGGACATGCCCGGAACACCTCACCAGGGAGGCGTCCAGGAGGCATCCTGACTAGATGCCCGAGCCACCTCAACTGGCTCCTCTCGATGTGGAGGAGCAGCGGCTCTACTCTGAGCTCCCTCCGGATGACCGAGCTTCTCACCCTATCTCTAAGGGAGAGCCCAGCCACCCTACGGAGGAAACTCATTTCAGCCGCCTGTATCCGTGATCTCGTTCTTTCGGTCACCACCCAGCGTTCGTGACCATAGATGAGGGTAGGAACGTAGATCGACCGGTAAATCGAGAGCTTCGCCTTTCGGCTCAGCTCTCTCTTCACCACGACAGACCGGTACAGCGCCCGCATGACTGCAGACGCCCTACCAATCCGTCCATCGATCTCCCGCTCCATTTTTCCCTCATTCGTGAACAAGACCCCCAGATACCTAAACTCCTCCACTTGAGGAAGGACCTCATCCCCAACCCGAAGAGAGCACCCTACCCTTTTCCGACTCAAGACCATGGTCTCGGATTTGGAGGTGCTGATCCTCATCCCAGCCGCTTCACACTCGGCTGCGAACCGCTCCAACGAGAGCTGTAGATCACGTTCAGACGAAGCCAACAAGACCACATCATCTGCGAAAAGCAGAGACCCGATCCTGAGGTCACCAAAACGGATCCCCTCAACACCTTGGCTGCACCTAGAAATCCTGTCCATAAACGTTATGAACAGGATCGGTGATAAAGGGCAACCTTGGCGGAGTCCAACTCTCACTGGAAACGAGTCCGACTTACTGCCGGCAATGCGAACCAGACTCTGACACCGGTCATATAGGGACCTAACAGCCCGTATCAGAGGGCCTGGTACCCCATACTCCCGGAGTACCCCCCACAGGACACCCCGAGGGACACGGTCGAACGCCTTCTCCAAGTCCACAAAGCACATGTAGACTGGTTGGGCGAACTCCCACGCACCCTCCAGGACCCTGCCGAGGGTGTAGAGCTGGTCCAGTGTTCCACGGCCAGGACGAAAACCGCATTGTTCCTCCTGGATCCGAGGTTCGACTATCCGTCGTACCCTCCTCTCCAGAACCCCTGAATAGACCTTACCAGGGAGGCTCAGAAGTGTGATCCCCCTGTAGTTGGAACACACTCTGTGGTCCCCCTTTTTAAAGAGGGGGACCACCACCCCGGTCTGCCAATCCAAGGGAACTGCCCCCGATGTCCACGCAATATTGCAGAGCCGCGTCAACCAACACAGCCCTACAACATCCAGAGCCTTGAGGAACTCCGGCCGAATCTCATCCACCCCCGGAGCCTTACCACCGAGGAGCTTTTTAACAACCTCGGCGACTTCAGCCCCAGAGATTGGAGAGTCCGTCCCAGAGTCCCCAGACTCTGCTTCCAAACAGGAAGGCGTGTCGGTGGGATTGAGGAGGTCTTCGAAGTATTCCATCCACCGACCCAAAACGTCCCGCGTTGAGGTCAGCAGCACACCGCCCCCACTGTAAACAGTGTTGGCGGCAGACCGCTTCCCCCCCCTGAGACGCCGGATGGTGGACCAGAATCGCTTCGAAGCCATACGGAAGTCGTTCTCCATGGTCTCTCCAAACTCCTCCCACGCCCGAGTTTTTGCCTCAGCGACCAGGCAATATCAGCGAATATACATTTGAAAGGTCTCTCAGTCGTGTGAGTTCTCATATGACCCGTCAAATGTCCTTTTATTTTAAAACATTTCCCACATTGAAAAGGTTTCTCATTTTCGTGAGTTGGGAAGTGAGCTTTTAAGCTACAGTTCTTGCTGAATTGCTTCCCACAGATCACGCACAAAAAGGGCTTCTCTCCTGAATGACTTCTGATGTGAACAATTAACTGATATTTTCGATTAAACTTTCTTCCACAGGTCAGACACATATATGGCTTCTCACCTGTGTGACTTCTTAAGTGAAACATTAACTGCTGTTTCTTATTGAAACTTCTTCCACAGGTCTTGCACAAAAAGGGCTTCTCACCTGTGTGAACTCTTAAGTGTTCATTCCGTGAAAATTTGGTGCTGAAGGTTTTTCCACAGGTATTGCAGGGAAAAGGCCTCTCATCCGTGTGACACATCATATGTTTAATCAAATAATCTTTTTTTGTAAAACTTTTGCCACAAACTGTACAAGAGAAAGGCCTCTCACCTGTGTGATTTCTGACATGCTCATAAAGAAGATGTTTCGTAGTGAAGCTTTTTTCACAGGAGACACATTTGAAAGGCCTCTCACCTGTGTGACTTCTAACATGTTTATCGAGCTGTTGTTTTGTAGTGAAGCTTTTTTCACAGGACAGACATTTAAATGGCCTCTCACCTGTGTGTGTTCTTATGTGAACTATTAACTGGTTTTTCTGGTTATATCTTTTTCCACAGGTCTTGCACAAAAAGGGCTTCTCACGTATGCAAACTATCATTTGTTCATTCAATGAGCACTGTTCATCTGTGTGAAGAGTCAAGTGACAAGTCAAATTTCCTTTTCTAGTAAAAGTCTTGCCACAAATTGAACAAGAGAAAGGTCTGTCACCTGTGTGAATTGTATTGTGCGCTTTAAGAACAGATTTTCTGGTGAAGGTTTTATCACAGGACAGACATTTGAAAGGCCTTTCCCCTGTGTGAGTTCTCATGTGAACTTTTAAATTTTCTTTGTTCATATAACTTTTTCCACATGCCGTACACTGAATACGCTTCAAGTGCTGATTCAAGTTAATATTTTCAGTAAAGAAATCTTCACAAATTTGAGTAGAATCTAAATTGTTTTCTGTACCGGATTTCTTCTCCCTTTTGGTTTCTGAATTATTACAGTTATTCATTATGGTTTTCTGACATCTCTCCTTTTGTTTCATTCCCTTATCTCGCTTTGATTCAGAGTCTTCATGATGGTTTCCTTCTTGATCGTGGTTCTCGATTTGATTAAAGTCCTGCGTAATAAATTGGCTCACCAATGGTTCTGTATTTTGGTGGTATGTTTCTACAAGGCTAGGAGTTGCCATAAATACATCTTCAGTCTCCTGCTTTACTGCAAGCTGCTCTTCATGCTCACTTATGCATAGCTCCACTACTTCCTCTTTAGTCCAGAGACGTCCTGGCTCTTGCTGCTCTTCTTTCATCTGCAGAGGTTCTGGTTCCTCCTGGTCCAAACTGAAATCCCTATCTGGTTTACATAGCTGCAGGCCAGAAGAAATCTCCTCTTTCCAAACATGATTCGGTAGGTGATCTGGAAAGGCAAACAAACACAGGAGAAAGGTTTTCGATTACAGGTCAAAGAAAGCATGGCTCACTTTAATCAACCCATCAGCAAAAGGATGCTTTATAAAAAGGTACACAGTACCAAAATTCATTGAATCCAAATTCAAAATGGAGTTTGAATACAGAAGTATCTCAAAATTATATTTTCAGTCAAGCAGGCAATGAAGCCAAATCTCTGTCCAATAACCGATACAATTTTATATTTCTAAAGACAAACTAAAATAATAAAAATTATTATCCATGGGAATTTCAATAAATTAATCAATCTTTGCAAAGTTAATTTTGAGCTTCTAAAGCAATTTGGGCTTCCTTAAAGGTATCCGTCAATGAAAATCATGACAAACATTTTCAATACAATAAGTCATTCTGAGTTGTATAGGCATGCTGCTAGGGCTGAACGATTTTGGAAAATAATCTAAAGTCAACTTTATTGTCAATCTCTTCACATGTATCAGACATACAAAGCGATCGAAATTACTTTTCTCTCCATCCCGCGGTGAGGACAAGACATGTAGTTAGAACTAGACTAGAGTTAAGAGACTAGACAAAGCTAAAAAGGTACTAGACAAAGCTAAAAAAAGTGGACCTGTTATATAGAGCTATATAGAGACAAAAACTAGACTATACATAAACTATACATGGGCAACAATGTCTAAATGGAGTTGTACAGTAATGTCATAGTAGTGCAGACAGTAGAGACATGTAGGCAACAGAAGTTATAAAAGTTATAAAATTATAAAATGGCATGATGATGCAAGACAGTGCAGTGCTAGTAGCATCAGAAGTGTGCATAGTAGCATGATAGTGCAGGATAGTACATTTCAAGTAGTTTCAGTGTGCAAAAAGGCATGGTAGTCTGGTTGTACAGCATAATTGTGGAAATGGCATTGTCATAGATATAGTAGCATGGGTAGCAGCAGAAGCAGTCATTTGGGGGGGGTGGGTGGGGGGGGGCATCTCCTTTGTAGCCTGGTGACTGAGGGAGGCGAGTTCAACATCGTAACAGCCTGTGGGATGAAGCTGTCGCGGAGTCTGTTGGTGTGTGTTTGGAGGCTCCTGTACCTCTTCCCAGATGGCAGGAGGCTGAACAGATTGTGGGCTGGATGACTTGGATCGCTCACCATTGTGGTCGCCCTGCGGATGAGGCGGGTAGTGTATATATCCTTCAGGGAGGGTGGTGGGGCACCAGTGATCTTTCCGGCTGTGTTTATTATGCGCTGCAGAGCTTTCCTGTTGTATTCAGTGCAGCTCACGCCCCACGCAGTGATGCAGCTGGAAAGGATGCTCTCAATGGTGCGTCTGTAGAAGGTGTTCATGATGGATAGTGGGGCCCTTGCCTGACTCAGTCTGCAGAGGAAGTGGAGGCGCTGCTGGGCCCTCTTCACCAGAGATGCGGTGTTGGTGGTGCACATCAGTGGTCTTCACTGATGTGCACCCCAAGGAATTTGGTGCTGCTCACTCTCTCCGCAATGGCACCATTGATCGACAGTGGCAGGTGTGACCTCTCCGGAAGTCAAAAGTGATCTCTTTGGTCTTGCTGACGTTCAGCATTAGCTTCTAGTAAAAAGCTTTGCAGTGAGGTAGGGGTAGGCGATATGGCAAAAATAGAATATCAAGATTTTTCAATTATATCATCACGAAAAGGGGTGGGCGGTATGGCAAAATTTTCATATCACAGCATTTAAAAAAACATATTGGTATTACGGTATTTAACTATTTTTTCCCATAAAACACCGTTCATATCCACATTATCTTATAAGAATTAAGAATATAAAAATTTGCTTTAAATAGCCCATTTTACTGCCATATGGACTGCATCATATTGTTTTTTCCAGATACGGGTTAATGATATGAAAATACTTAAAACGATAATGATTCTAGTAGGCATTCTAGATGTTCTAAGGCTGAAGGTACACTACCGTTCAAAAGTTTGGGGTCACCCAAACAATTTTGTGTTTTCCATGAAAAGTCACACTTATTCACCACCATACGTTGTGAAATGAATAAAACAGAGTCAAGACATTGACAAGGTTAGAAATAATGATTTTTATTTGAAATAAGATTGTTTTTACATCAAACTTTGCTTTCATCAAAGAATCCTCCATTTGCAGCAATTATAGCATTGCAGACCTTTGGCATTCTAGCTGTTAATTTGTTGAGGTAATCTGTAGAAATTGCACCCCACGCTTCTAGAAGCAGCTCCCACAATTTGGATTGGTTGGATGGGCACTTCTTGCGTACCATACGGTCAAGCTGCTCCCACAACAGCTCAACGGGGTTCAAATCTGGTGACTGCGCTGGCCACTCCATTACCGATAGAATACCAGCTGCCTGCTTCTTCTCTAAATAGTTCTTGCACAATTTCGAGGTGTGTTTTGGGTCATTGTCCTGTTGTAGGATGAAATTGGCTCCAATCAAGCGCTGTCCACTGGGTATGGCATGGCGTTGCAAAATGGAGTGATAGCCTTCCTTATTCAGAATCCCTTTTACCCTGTACAAATCTCCCACCTTACCAGCACCAAAGCAACCCCAGACCATCACATTACCTCCACCATGCTTAACAGATGGCGTCAGGCATTCTTCCAGCATCTTTTCAGTTGTTCTGCGTCTCACAAACGTTCTTCTTTGTGATCCAAACACCTCAAACTTGGATTCATCCGTCCACAGCACTTTTTTCCAGTCTTCCTCTGTCCAATGTCTGTGTTCTTTTGCCCATCTTAATCTTTTTCTTTTATTGGCCAGTCTCAGATATGGCTTTTTCTTTGCCACTCTGCCCTGAAGCCCAGAATCCCGCAGCCGCCTCTTCACTGTAGATGTTGACACTGGTGTTTTGCGGGTACTATTTAATGAAGATGCCAGTTGGGGACCTGTGAGGCGTCTGTTTCTCAAACTAGAGACTCTAATGTACTTATCTTCTTGTTCAGTTGTGCAACGCGGCCTCCCACTTCTTTTTCTACTCTGGTTAGAGCCTGTTTGTGCTGTCCTCTGAAGGGAGTAGTACACACCGTTGTAGGAAGACTTCAATTTCTTAGCAATTTCTCGCATGGAATAGCTTTCATTTTTAAGAACAAGAATAGACTGTCGAGTTTCAGATTAAAGTTCTCTTTTTCTGGCCATTTTGAGCGTTTAATTGACCCCACAAATGTGATGCTCCAGAAACTCAATCTGCTCAAAGGAAGGTCAGTTTAGTAGCTTCTGTACCGAGCTAAATAGTTTTCAGATGTGTGAACATGATTGCACAAGGGTTTTCTAATCATCAATTAGCCTTCTGAGCCAATAAGCAAACACATTGTACCATTAGAACACTGGAGTGATAGTTGCTGGAAATGGGCCTCTATACACCTATGTAGATATTGCACCAAAAACCAGACATTTGCAGCTAGAATAGTCATTTACCACATTAGCAATGTATAGCGTGTGTTTCTTTAAAGTTAAGACTAGTTTAAAGTTATCTTCATTGAAAAGTACAGTGCTTTTCCTTCAAAAATAAGGACATTTCAATGTGACCCCAAACTTTTGAACGGTAGTATATATATATATATATATATATATATATATATATATATATATATATTCATTTTTCAAATAACCTAAATGAAAAATATATCAAAATCATAAACATATTTAAATGTATTATATAACATTTTAATCTATTTATTAACATGAACTTACTATAGTTTAAAAATATGATATTAAGCAAACAGAATAAAATAAAATCTTTTAAAATAACAGACTAACACGCAGCTACAAATATAGTGCAAGATGTATTGTGGAATCTATAATATGTCAATATTATAGATTGCACAAAAAGCAATCTATTACAAACGTAAGAGATAACAATGTAGTGTAAAAACACAGCGGTATACAAAGTGCTGCTGCTACATAAGGTAATGAAGGTAGACTATAATGTAAGCAGTTCTAATTATTCTTCCATCCATCCAAACATAATCTTTATATTCCCTGCAACTCTGTGCATTCAGCCTAAATGCATTGAATGGCGATGTTTGGGGAAAAAAAAGGCAGCTTGTAGCGCGGATCGTTGACCGTTTGTGTTGTGGGGGGTTTTGTGATTATTTTTTCTAGCTTTTTCTTGAGCAAAGAAGAAGCAGTAGTCCCCGCTGCTGCTGCAGTCTGCGTTATAACTTTAGCTGCCAGATGGCTCATTGTATTGTTTGCGATGTTTTCTCTACAAGTGATTTTAAAAGTTTATTGTGTTCTCTGTGCAAACTTAGAAAATTACGTTTGTTTGCCCTTTGTCGTCTGGTAAAAAACCAAACCAATTCCATACACTGGATAAAGACTTCTCTTCGGAACGAAATCCTGGTTTACGCCCTCAGCGGTGGCAACGCCATGCTTGTTTACAGGTTCCACACACGCGAACAGGGAGGGAGGGGAGGGGGTAATTTGCTTAGAGCAGGGAGAGAGCTGAAGCTTTTCTTCGCACACAGAGGCAGAAATACAGCAGCTGAACCGTGAATCGGGATAAAACGATCTCTCAAAAATGACATATCGTCAGAAGCGTAGATCGCTTCACGGTCTTAAATCGTCACATCGCATGCCCCTATAGCGAGGAACGCGGTGGGGCAGCTGGTAGCGCGCCACAGCTAGAAGGTCCTTGGTTCAATTCCCACCGGGGTGCTGATGGTGTGTTCATTCCTCTGCATCATCGGCACCCACACCCTGGGTATGGTTGGCGAAAGGGCCTTTCTGTGTGGAGTTTGCATGTTCTCACCATGATTAGCTAATGTGAGCTACTCGCACAAAAACATGCATCAGTCCTGGGCTGTATACTGCCTTCTCCTGGCTGGTTGGGAGCGGGGAGGATCTGGCTGGAATAACATGATCCTTTCTACGCGCTACGTCCAGGTGGCAGAATCCTACCCCATCAGGTGGAAAGAAGGGCATGCTCACTCCTCAGGCAAGAAGGAGGCCTGAGTTTCAGTGTGGGGCCCTCTCATGGGTGGCAGATGGAAAGCAATGCCAAGGACTGTACAGTTGTGGCCAAAAGTTTCGAGAATGACACAAATAGGGCTGAACGATTAATTGCATTTGCAATTAAATCGCAATTTGATAAAATGCGATTTCCTAATCGCAAAGGCTGCGATTTGACTCGACGTAAACATATCTGGTAAAGTCACGTGACTTGCAAACAGCTCAAACAATGCAGAGAGAAGGAAACGTTGCACCTTAACCTGTTATAAAATGTTTTAAAGCTTAACAGAATCCAACGCTGCACAATAGTTGGTAACAAAGAGGAACAGTACATCAGTTGTGAGAAATTATAAAAACGTTAATGCTGCGCAACGCCAGGTAATGCAGAACCCACCTTGCTGCCTCACGAGATACACTACGAAACTTTATCAACAACTAAGAACATCACATCACCATAGATGAGAGTTGCACGGCTAAAAAGATCGCCACCAGTATTTCGATTTCCAGTAAACAAACTTCCAGACGATGGGGATCGCTGAACGAGCTGTTGGAAAGAATCGCTCCTTACGAACATAAAAAAACGGCACACGGAAATGATTCGTGCTATAACGGGTTTTATAGTCAAAGGTTTGCTTTGATAAGCATGATGAATAAGCTAGGATTCAATCTCACGAACACATTTTAGCCACATTTTACCTGCGCTGTATAAAAAAATGCCGACAGAAAGTTAAAGCCGCACCGAAAACAGTGTAGTGTTTTTAAACAACTGACCTGTGATCTCTGGCTCTACAGAGCCATACCAGAGTCTGAAAGTGCATTAGATCGATTGAGAATTAAAAATCAGAGCTTGTTGCGTCAAGCATCCTTCTTCCTGGATAACCACACGGGGGGACCTGCCAGCTGGGATCAAAAGGAAGAAAACCTTGATTGCAGAATGACACCGATGACCATCGAGTGTGATAATTAAAAGTAGATAAAGTTGTTTATATTTGCCTTTGTCTTAAAATAAGTCTATCTTATGGAGTAGCATAAATTATGTATCAAGAAATCTGTTTATAATACACAATATTTTTGCTTGCATTAATTAAAAAATGCATGAGAAAAGCCCCATTAAAATAATTGCAAATTAAATCGCAATCGCAATATTGAAGGAAAACAAATCGCAATTACATTATTTTCCAAAATCGTTCAGCCCTAGACACAAATATTAGTTTTCACAAAGTTTGATGCTAAACAGCTTTTAGATCTTTGTTTCTGTGATGTACTGAAATATAATTACAAGCACTTCATACGTTTCAAAGGCTTTTATCGACAATTACATTACATTTATGAGAAGAGTCAGTATTGGCCCTTCTTTTTCAGGACCTCTGCAATTCGACTGGGCATGCTCTGAATCAACTTCTGGGCCAAATCCTGACTCATAGCAACCCATTCTTTCATAATCACTTCTTGGAGTTTGTCAGAATTAGTGGGTTTTTGTTTGTCCACCCGCCTCTTGAGGATTGATCACAAATTCTCAATGGGATTAAGATCTGGGGAGTTTCCAGGCCATGGACCCAACATTTCAATGTTTTGGTCCCCGAGTCACATAGTTATCACTTTTGCCTTGTCATTGCTCCTTTAGGGGGGAATGCGTTCGCAAGGTGAATAAACCCTAGTTAACCAGAAAGGTAGGCAAATCTCCCAGGAAAAGTTAGCACCCTGGTGGGGAACTGCTTTGCAACACTGAAAAATCTACGGAGATTTATGAATGAAAAATGCCTCTTTCAACACGGCTGCGTCTAGGTGCCAACTTGCCGATGGAGAAGTATAAACTAGGCTTAAGAGAACACTCCTAAGGGAGAGAATGAGATTGAGGACAAAACAGTCTAAGTAGAGTACTTGATGCACTGGCTGCACAAGGAATCAAATGCTGGCTGTAATATTGTTTGGTAAGGTGTACATATTAAAAATAATTTAAGCTGTTTAATTCATTTTTTCCTAACAGATTAATCCTCAATGTGTTGCTTTTAAAAGCACTTTTTGCTACTTAAAATAATCTTGTTAGGGATATGGTAGGTTACATTGTTTTGTAATTTTTCAATGCATACTATTTTGTGAAGTGTTTTTTTTTTTTTACCTGATTATTATTTATCATTGATTTTAATATTTGGAGTTATACTTGTTACAAAGGAATAAAACTACTTAATAAAAGAACAAAGGCCAACGGAATCAATTTATGTAGCAGCTAATTTAGTTGAAATGTTTTAAAAGCTGAGCTAAAAAAAATAATAAAAAAATAAAAATCAATAAATAATATGAGGATACACCAGACGTTTACCTGATGTTTAAGGGACAGATAAGTGGCATCATATTTACTCTTCCCTTGCCTACTTACAAGTTGGTATAGATTTACCTCAGATTGTATCTCTGTTTTCAGAAGGGACCCTTTGTAAATCTGAAGAACTGTATGACAACAGAAGTTAAAGCCACCAATCTATAGTCATTATCTTTAGGGCAGGATATTTACAGTGGATCATTTCCAGAATAATGAAACCAAGTTTAGATACACAGATTTTTTGGAAAACAGGAGACCAAGCTGGGATACGCTGTACTGTTAAGGTCTTTAAGAGATGGCCAGAGATGCCATCAGGTCCTGAGGGTTTCCTTTCAAAAATGGGACTGAAAATGGATGGGATCTTAGGAGGATCAACTGTCCAACTGAAATGTTTTTGTAGTTTTGTAACAGCTTTTCACATGCTACAGAAAAACATGTTTCTCAAATCCGAGAAACAAAAATCAAACTAATATGCTCTGTATGGTTTTTCTATCAAAAATGACATTTTCTTCTTTGTGATGTTGGCTGCCATCTTTATAGAATCCCAGAGTTTTCTGGAGTACATTGAAATAAAGTTACGTTCAATAATCTTTCCATGTCTCCCTCTGGCTTCCTTCAAAATTGAATTTAGTTTCTTCTGAATGTTTTTAATCCATGAGTGATTATTATGATCAGAGTTGGCCCTTCTAAATGTATTTAATATTCCCATAACGTTCATCTTTATTTAACCAGATAAAACCCACTGAAATCAGGAGCCCCTTTTTTCAAGCGTGACCTGGTCAAGAACGGCTTCAGCATAATGTCATTTACATCTCACAGCAGAAAGACTCCCGAATTAACATGCAACGATAGTACGATAGTAAGATATTTGACAAAATATGTATAAAAACATTCAGTTAGTATACATTGTTCCTTATTTGCATGAGTGCTAATCATGGCATGATTCAAAACATACTTTTCAGGTGCACAGTGGTTTAAATGTCCCAATATGAAAC
The DNA here is from genome assembly GCA_028564705.1 of Apricaphanius iberus. Classification (NCBI taxonomy): domain Eukaryota; kingdom Metazoa; phylum Chordata; class Actinopteri; order Cyprinodontiformes; family Aphaniidae; genus Apricaphanius; species Apricaphanius iberus. The sequence goes on from JAPXFQ010000109.1 coordinate 265,246, forward strand.
CGAGGGTCCATGTGAAAGTTGCAGTTGACAATTTAAGATGAGAGTTCATGCTACTGGCGTCCAGGTCTAACCCACTGACGCTGATTGACGGACAAGTACTTCTGTCTTTATTAAACTTTATAAATAAAAACGATTTAATATTTCTTGCTGCATCAGTTGTAGTTTCAACCAGATGCAAAAAAAAGCAGCAATTTGGTTCTTCACTGAATTTTCACTAATCAAAAATGAAAGTTTCACAAACGAGGTTTGAAAGACTTAGTTATTAGTCTAAAACAATCTGTCCACGTTGTTTAGTTTTCAAATTAGAACGGATTAAAGATGTGAAGGATAGTTTAAAAATAAGGGAAATCGCACTAAATCAGTTTATCTGGGTGAAATCTATGATCGGAAGCCAAGTTACGCTCTGTTGCCTAATCGCCGCTACTAAATAACCCACAATGAACGTTTTAAACCGCAATCTGCATCGTATCTCATCAGTAAAACGTCGGTGTTTCATACCTGTTCGGCGTAAGGTGATCTGGGCTGTCCTGTTGGAGTCCAGCATCCTGCACTCATCGTCGATCTCATCCTCTGACTTAACGATTACTTTAAACTCAGTGAAGGTTTTCTCAGCAGGAGGTAAATGCTCGGTGATGAGCTCTCCTTCATATTGAACTGAAGACATTAGGAACATTCACATGTTTCGCCCACATCTGATTCCGATAATGATTTCAAGCTCATCCTGCTAGCGTCATTACGTCCCTCTTCTTGGTATTGACGGTTGACAAAGAACGATTAAGGTTATCATCGCCACCAACTGACTGGAGGATGAACTGCAACTTCACTTAAGGATAAGATCCTGGCATAGAAATGTGTTAGTTTGTGACAGACAATGGTGTCCAAAACCAGTCTTCTGGGGATCGGTATCGTCCATGTTCTAGTTCTCTCCCCCTGGTTCAACACACTTTAATCAAATAATGGTTCATTAGCAACAGGAATATTGCTGTTGACAAACATTTGACTTGCAGGTGTCCAATTTGAAAGACTGAGGAAAACTCTAAAGGCATCCTGATTATCCACTTGCAGTTTCCTAAACACTGATTTTTCTGTAACCACACCACAGATTTGTTGTGTAGAAGGAAGTACAATAAGCTCGGAAAAGAGACACTTTAAGGTAATCTGGGCACATGTTGAATTTATATGCCGAAGTATTTGCTTGCATAAACAACTTACAGCACTGTCTCTTCACATCACCATCACACAAATCACCACTAAGAATGTGGCCAAGATATTTGACTGTACCCACCACATCCAAGGCTTGATCTGCTAAATGATAATATGGAAAATTCAGCTTCTGATCATCTTTAGTTGTAGCAATCATAACACTCTATAGAATTAAACATGTCAAACTGGACATCATGCAGGCACAGACCCTAAGTAGCGTCTGCAGTCCAGCACTGTAGGGAGACAGACAGTCGTCTGTATATAATAAACGATTTACCAGTACATATATACATATTATCTTTTTTTCCCCATTAATTTTGAAAATAAACTTTGTGGTATTATATGCATTTCTCTTTCTTCTGCAAACCCCACACATCCTGGACACAAACTGTTTAACCATCTGCCTTCAGCTTGGTGATACAGAACACAGCTGCCAAAACCAGAAGCCACAGAGACAGTTTCTTTCTCCATGCTGTCTCTCTGATGAACACAATGAAAACCTTACAGCCAGAGTAGCCAGCTACTCTATAGTGAAACATTACATTATTTTTTTGCACTGTCACAACAATCATTTATTTTTTTCTGTTATAAAATAAATGGCTGTAAATACATGTTCATATAGTTCTTACATATTTTTTCAGTCTGTAAAGGGCATGCCCCATAGATTCTATATGGGGTTTAGGTCAGGTCAGTTTCCTGGCCAATCAAGCAGAGTTATCTCATGCTCATTGAACCGGGTTTTGCTTTTATTTTCAGATCCAAATAGATGTTTTTCATCTTTAATATTTTTTTTGTTTTAGATTAGTTTTTCACTGTGAGGTCTTTATTTATATTTATTTATATGATCAAGTAGATTATTATTATTATTTTTTTTTCAACTTCAAATCTTTGGTCCCAATCTGATAGGGGGCAGCTGTGTGGGAAGATAATGAAAAATAGGTGCAAATGGCTAAAGCTGCAAAAATAGCACTGGGGATACTTAGTGGACATAGGAAAATTGCTGCCAAGATTACGCAAGGCATATGCCTAAAATGGTTCAGTCATTTCCATGGGTTTCTTTTACTCACAAAAGTTATGTAATCTGAAACTAAACCAAGAAACTATATAAACTTCCCATTTTTCATGAATGCAACTTTATTCATGTAGGGCTTGCTTTCCATATTGTTCCCACACCCCTGAGATGTAATGCCCTGCCCTGTCGGATTGACACCAAATAATAAAAATTTGAAAATTATACAAAATCTTTTACAATCTGAAAAAAACCCCCATAAAGATTAAAGAATTAACATAAAGATTAACAATTGAAATTTTATTTCAATGTTCATTTAGTTTTTTTTGGTTAAAATTTGGTGTGTTTTTTTTCCAAATATAAAAAATTATAGTCCCTTTTTGGCTCAACTTTAATACTACGAAATATATTAATTCTTTAGGCTGTCTGAAGATAGGGAAACCTTGAGCAAAGATGTTATATCATTCTTTCATGAAACCACATAAACAAACTCCATCTTATATTCTTTACATAAAAACAGTTTAATTATTTTTAAATGGTCAACAGGCTGAACTTACATAGTGCTTTACTGACCATTTAAAGGCAATTATAGTGTAGCCACATGCACACCACAATACATGGATCAGTAGATGACTTATGAATACTGTAAGTGCCTTGCCCAGGGGCATGTCGACATGTGACAGGAGAAAGCTAGAAACTGCACGACCCACTGGGCCACAGTCGCCCCATAACCATAATTCAGTTGTGTGTTTCATAATTTAAGAAGATATAAAATGAAATCTGCATATGATGCAATTCAAATTGTAAGAAAAACACAATAGTTTTCTTGAATTTTACAAGTAAATAGTACATACATAAATTCAAGAACAGTAGCAATAAGTTATTCAATTGCACCAAAGAAAACACAACTAAAACAGTTTGATACACCAAGACTGCGAAAGCTTTTAACAACTTGTATTATTATACAACATTATATTATAATATTTGTTATAAAGCTTTTTAGCAGATCAAAGCATGTTCAAACTAACCAACAATCATGTGAACTTTAAATCTAATAACAGACACAGTGTTTATCTTGTTTACTTCTCAACACAAAGAATTTACATGTGTGATAGGTTCTTCATCTTAAGAGAAAAAAGATTCCAGCCTCTAAACAAAATCATTTGGCATCGATGTTTTAACTTTTTTTTTTTTTCCTACAAGGTTTACATTTTTATAATTCTTTAAATCATCAAGTTTTAAAATCGATGGTTTGATTACTGATGTAAATAAAACGTTAGATGGACATTTTTCGGCGTGTCCCAAACGGAAAAGGCCTCTGGTGCATTCTCATGTTTGGTTACCCATATGAGTTCTCATGTGATTCATTAATCGGCCATTTTGTTTTAACCTCCTTCTACAGGTCTGCGTTCGTGGGAACTCTCGTGTGTTTATTAAATTTATAGTTTCTTTTAAAAGCTCATTCACAGGCACAAAAGGGAAAATGCCTTTCATTTGTGTGGTGAGTCATCATAAATCTAATTAAATGTTTTTAAAGAAACCTTTGCTACCAATCGTACAAGGCCTCTCACCTGTGTGCATTCTGATTTGCCTTTCAAACTTAGTAAAGATCTTTTTTAACATGGCAAACATTTTAGAGGTCTCTCATTTGTGAGAGTTCTCATGTAACCTATTATATGTCCTGTATTCTATGATTTATTCAACATGTCTCACATTGAACACGTTTCTCATTTGTGAGTTGTTAAGTGAGCTTGTAAGCTGCTGTCGTTGCTGAATGCGGTCCCACAGATCACGCATAAAAAAGACACCTCACTTGGATGAGTTCTTATGTGGACCCTTAAGTGGGTTTTTTGATTGAATCTTTTTCCACAGATCTTGCACGAAAAGGGCTTCTCACCCGTGTGACTTCTTATGTGAACCGTTAACTGGTGTTTTTGATTGAACCTTTTCCCGCAGGTCTTGCACGAATACGGCTTCTCGCCTGTGTGAAGTCTCTCGTGTTCGTTCAATGAATGTTTTGATCTGAAGGATTTTTCACATGTACTGCAGGGAAAAGGCCGCTCATCTGTGTGACACGTCATGTGGTGAGTCAAGTTACCTTTCTGGGTAAAACTTTTGCCACAAATCGTACAAGAGAAAGTCTTCTCGCCCGTGTGTATTTTGACGTGCGCGTCAAGAATAGGTTTCGTCGTGAAGCTTTTTTCACAGGAGAGACATTTGAAAGGCTTCTCGCCTGTGTGAGTTCTGATGTGAGTCATCAACAGGTATCTTCGATTGAACCTTCTCCCACAGGTCACACACAAAAAGGGCTTCTCGCCAGTGTGAACCCGCATGTGTTCATTCAATGACTCTTTTCTTCGGAAGGTTTTTTCACAGATATTGCAGGGAAAAGGCCTTTCATCTGTGTGACCCGACATGTGATTAGTCAAATTCCCTTTTTGGGTGAAGCTTTTGCCACAGATTGTACAAGAGAAAGGCCTTTCGCCCGTGTGAATTCGGATGTGGCCATCAAGAAAAGGTTTTGTAGTGAAGGTTTTTTCACAGAACAGACATGTGAAAGGCCTCTCCCCCGTGTGACTCCTCATGTGAACGGTTAAATGTCCTGTGTTTTTATAACTTTTCCCACACGTCGTACATGGAAAACGCTTCTCATCGGTGTGATTTTTCATCCGTTGATTAAAGCTATTTTGACTACAAAAATTGTCACAAACTTGACTAGAATCCAAATCGTTTTCTGTACCAGTTTTCTTGTCCCATTTGGATTCTGAATTATCACCACAGTTGTTACTCGTCATGGTTTGATGACGTCTCTCATTTTGTTCTGTCCCTTTATCTCGTCTTGATCTTGAATCTTTACAATCCTTTCCTTCATGATTCTGGTTCTCAGCTTCACTGAATTCTGGTTCAGATTTAATGTGGTACGTTTCTGCATGAGTAGGAGTCACCATAAATGTATCTTCAGTCTCCTGCTTCAGTGCAAAGTGCTCTTCATGTTCACCTATACAGACCTCCACTACTTCCTCTTTAATCCAGGGATGTACTGGCTCTTGCTGCTCTTCTTTCACCTGCAGAGGTTCTGGTTGCTCCTGGTCCACACTGGAGTCCCTCTCCTGTTTACAGAGCTGCTGGTCAGAGGAAACCTCATCTTTACAACCCAATTGGTCTGGAAAAGCAGACAAGTATAGGGTAGGTCAAAGAAAGTACAGTTTACTTTAATCATTCCATTAATATCAGTATACTTGGACAACTGTGCAGTCCTAACATTAGCCAAATCGGAATTTGAAACTGAATTTAAATACAGATGTAAATATCACAATCATTTTTCAGTCAAATAAGTTACGAAAGAAAATCTCTCTCATGTAATCTTATGCAATTTTAAAATTCTACTAACAAAAAAAAACATTAAAAAAAGCCTCTATGATAATTAGATTACAATAAATGCAAATATTATGGCAACATTTAGTTCAAGCTTTGTAAAGCAATCTGGCCTTCAATAAGCCACATGCCACGTGTAGTATGCAAAATTTGATCATATGTGTTAAATATCTTTAGTAAACCTTCAGAGGTAAAAGTCTGTTTTTACCAGCATTTTAATTGGGCACCTTTTGAGGAACATCAGAGCCTTGGATAATGTTGGGAGTACGTTTGACTTGTGTGGACCTCTGAGACAAAGTGGTTTATTACTGCATGCTGCAAAAACAGGATGTCTATAGATAAGAAACAGACCAGGGAAGACACGGCCATAAAAGTACTGAGTGATACAGCCTAACTCAGGAAGACCTTGGTAATAAAAAGCAAGAGAGGACTGGTAATTACTATTTGACATTTGGGAGTGTCTTTCTCTGAGGCTCAGGAATGCCTAATTCTCTGACAGCAAATCAAGAATAAGACAATGTTTAGAATAATATGATTGGAGCAGATTTCGAGGGAGAAGAAGACGCCTACATTTTGGGAAAACTCCGATGTCTATAAAAGTTAAATATGAAGATCATTCAATGTTCAGATTTCTTTAAGTCTGGACCACAGAGGAACTGACGGGGGCAAAATTCCTCTGTAAAACTGC